>UESW01002813.1:46671-157175 GCA_900491605.1 Calamus simplicifolius | reverse complement strand
TTCCAAGAGACTGGAGATATGCTCATAGTCATCCCAAGGAATTGATTATAGGTGATCCATCTCAAGGAATAAGAACTAGATCATATATGAGAAATATTAGTAATCATCTTGCTTTTGTATCACAAATTGAACCTAAAACCATAGAAGAAGCTGAAAAAGATAATAATTGGATGTTAGCAATGCAAGAAGAATTAAATCAATTTACAAGAAATAATGTATGGACATTAGTGGAAAGACCTAAAAATCATTCAGTAATAGGATCAAAATGGATTTATAGAAACAAACTAGATGAAAATGGCATAGTAATTAGAAACAAAGCTAGATTAGTTGCAAAAGGATATAATCAAGAAGAAGGTATTGATTTTGATGAAACCTTTGCACCTGTAGCTAGATTAGAAGCCATTAGACTTTTACTTGCATTTGCATGTCATATGAATTTTAACTTATTTCAAATGGATGTTAAAAGCACATTTTTAAATGGTTTTATAAATGAAGAAGTTTATGTTGAACAACCACCAGGTTTTGAAGATCATGAATTTTCAAATCACGTTTTTAAATTACACAAGGCATTATATGGTCTGAAAAGCACCTAGAGCTTGGTATGATAGACTAAGTAAATTTTTAATTGAAAATGTTTCACAAGAGGAAATGTTGATAAAACATTATTTTTGAAAAGAAAAAGTAAAGATTTACTTGTAGTACAAATATACGTTGATGACATTATTTTTGGTGCTACTAACGATTCTCTATGTCAAGAATTTGCCAAGTTAATGCAGGGAGAATTCGAGATGAGCATGATGGGAGAACTCAACTTCTTCCTTGGACTCCAAATCAAACAAAGCAAAGAGGGTATCTTTATCAACCAAACAAAGTACACAAGAGAGATTTTAAAGAAATTTGGTATGGAATCAATTAAACCCCTCGGAACACCAATGAGTCCTTCATGCAAGCTGGACAAAGATGAAGAAGGTAAAAAGGTTGATCAAAAGTATTATCGAGGTATTATCGGATCCCTTCTTTATTTAACAGCAAGTAGACCAGATATTATGTTTTCTGTATGTTTATGTGCTAGATTTCAATCAGAACCTAAAGAATCACACTTAATAGCTGTTAAAAGAATACTAAGATACTTAAGTGGAACAAAAAATGTAGGTTTATGGTATTCTAGAGACTCTACATTAAATCTAATTGCATACTCAGATTCTGATTATGCTGGATGCAAGTTAGATAGAAAAAGCACAAGTGGTGCATGCCAATTTTTAGGAAGTAACTTAATCTCATGGTTTAGCAAAAAGCAAAATTCGGTTGCATTATCTACTGCGGAAGCAGAATATGTTGCAGCTGGAAGTTGCTGTGCTCAAATCCTATGGATTAAGAGACAACTTGAAGACTATGGTATCACACTTGATAAGACACCTATAAGATGTGATAATACAAGTGCAATAAATCTAACTAAAAATCCAATTCAACATTCAAGAACAAAGCATATTGAAATAAGATATCACTTTATAAGAGAACATGTAGCCAATAATGAAATTTGTCTTGATTATGTGAATACTGAAGAACAACTTGCAGATATATTAACAAAACCCTTAAGTGAAGAGAGATTTTGTTATCTTAGAGGAGAATTAGGAGTTTGTGATCCATTGGAATAGTTTTATGAAACTCTTAAGGACATCTATCTAGATTTCATTATTTTCTTGAAAAATCTTGATATTTCAATAAGGAAATCTATCTAGATCTTGATTCATTGTTTCCCCAATTGCTAAAGTACATTAATCTATAATTTGATGATTAATTTGAATAGTTTCAAATTCTTGAAACTTAATTTTTTTATCTCTGGAACTGTTAGAGTCGACTCTGACAGTTTGTGGAGTCGACACCTGAGTTTTTGATGTTCTGTCTAAGTGATTAGAGCCGACTCTGGCTTTTGTGGAGCCGACTCTAATACGAGCGCTGACAGAATTTCTGGTTCGGAGCCGACACCCAGTTTTCGGGAGTCGACTCTAAGTCGAGCTAGGTCAAAAATAAAAAGGCGGAGTCGACCCCCAATCATTCCAATCGTCTCCTAAACCTATCCAAAGAACTCCAAAACCTTTCCAACTTCCAAATCTACTCAAAACCCTTGATTAATCTTTCCAATCTTCTCAATGGCACCTAAGAGGCACGGATTCGTCGGTGGAGCATCCGTTCCAACGAAGAACGCACTGTTAGGAGGCAACCCTCGCCTTCTTCCTCTTCGGCCACTCAAGAGGATTCCCCTCCTTCACCATCTTCACCAAAGGTTGACCATTTAGCGGGTAAGACCATTACCACTGGAAAAAAGTAAACTTTGATTTATTTGATTCGGAAGGTTTCTCTATTGGAAGATATTTGAAGGAAATGGGATGGGAAAAATTTTGCTCACTTGATTTACCCACTTATCCTGCTTTAGTAAGAGAGTTTTACAACGGATTAAGCAGAGGAGAAGGTGGTTTAGTAAGCATTGTAAGAGGAACAAGAGTGACCATTACCTTGGAGATTCTTGGAAACCTATTAGAAATGCCCACTATCGGATTGATGGAATATCAACATGAGGATAGAAGTGGGGCACTGACAAGGATGCTAGGGAGAGATGTGACTGAGTTTGAAGAAATATTTGCAAATCAGTTGAACCTAGAACTCAGATTATTGCATAATATCTGTGGAAGAATCTTATTTCCAAAAATTGGGAGATTCGAGTATGTCTCGGAGCGAGACGTTCTATTGATGGACTGCATTATAACTGGGAGGCCAGTCAATTTAGCTGGCATGATGATTGGATACATGGCAGAGGCAGCTACAAAGAAGAGATCAACACTGCATACGGTATGATTCTGACACTAGTCTTTAGAAGCCAGGGTGTGCTCATTATGGAAAATGAACCTTTAAGAAAACTGAGACACACTGATTATTACAGCATATCTACTATCCATCGGATGGGCTTCAAGAAAGTAAATGGTATTTGGATAAAGGGAGGAAGAGAGGAAAGAGCAGAGAGAGAAAGTGCAGAGGAGCCAGAGTAGAAGACTTCCCGGGACCATCCACTGAGGGACCATCTGTCCCTGATCCATATATTGCGGGACCTTCTTCAGCTGGACCTTCAGAGGCCGGACCCAGTTCTATTCCCTCTCCTCCACATCAGCCTATAATAAATTCTGGGAGATTCTCTGATGAGCAACTTGATCAGTTAAGAGGTTTGCTTGCTGAGTATGATAGCCAGAGATCTCAAGAAATTTCTAAATTAAAAGAAGACTTTAATCTGTTGAAAGATGAACTAAATTCGAGACTGGACATGATATCCTTTACCTTAGGCAGTTCTGTTGAATCCTTTGGTGCTGAGCTTCACAAGATCTTCGAAAGGATGGAAGGCATTGCCGATGGATCAGGATCGTATGTTCATGCAACGGGTCAATTGAAGAAGGACATTGACCTTGCAGTCTCTCAAATCGAAGCTTGCCTTGAAAACTTTAAGAAATCACAAAAGGATGATGTAATGGAAATCATAGGTCATCTGAAGAAAATTGTATTCAAACACATTTGACCCTGATTTTGTTTTTGATAGTTTGTACTTAGGAAGTTTTTGAATATCTAATGTATTTCTTTTGAAATGTAAATGAATCAACTAATGTAATGGTTCTTGCTTATGAAATACAATTTCACTTTTTCAAATATTGATTGCTTGGATCCCTATGCTTTATTGAGTCTACAATTCTTTATATAACTTTCTTTATCTAATGCTCTCCTTATTTCTGATAACAAAAAAGGGGGAGAGATGGTTGAGATGGTTGAATATGCAAAGGTTTAATAAAAGAAGGTTGTATGCAAAGAAAGATTGAATATGAATATTGAATATGCAAAGACTTAAAATTTTAATGGTTATATGCATAAAGAAAGAAAGAAAGGGGAGAATTAATTGTTTATGCAAAATGACTTGAAATGTTAATCTGTTAAAATTTGATGCTTATATACAGGGGGAGCTTAACAAAAAGCTCATTTGCAATTTTATGCACATTAAGATTAAATATTCATAATTGACGGATTATATTGAACTCATGCACAATTTTAAAGTTTACATTGAACATTGGCATCAAAACCTAAATTACAAATGTTTAAAGTTCAAAATGACTATAATCCTTAGTTTGATTGAATTTTTGAATGCATATACTCAAAGTTTTTGTTATCATCAAAAAGGGGGAGATTGTTGACCCAATTGATGATTTTGATGATTAACAAAACTATCTGAGTATAACTCTTGAAGGCTCTGATGATTTTGATTTAGTGTTTCAGATTATAAGACTATTGAATGATCAAAATCAGGAGTTACATAGTGTTCTGGATCGAATCTAATGTCTAGGTAGAATTGCAGACATTAGAGTCGACTCCGAGATTCACAGAGCCGACTCCGGAACTGGCACGGACTTTAGAGTCGACTCCGAGACTGTTAGAGTCGACTCTCACAGAAGAAGCATAAAGTCGATTTTTTTGGCCCCGACCTAGAGTCGACTCCGGGTAAGTTAGAGTCGACTCCGGAAAAGTATCTTGTCGACCCCAGAAAAGCCAGAGACGACTCCAGAAATACCGTTCTGAGATGCCTCGAGCTAGAGCCGACTCCAGAAAAGTTAAAGTCGACTCCAACCCACCTGGAACGAAAATTAAGTTGCCAGATCAGCTCTAACGGTAATATTTCTATTTTACCTCATTTCTAACGGATATATTTTGATACAAGGTACACTCCAACAGATAGTTTTCTTCCAAAAATGGTATGAAAGAAATCTATATAAAGGGAAGACTCTTATTCAAAAAAAAAAAAAAAAGAGATAGAAAGGAGAAATAGATCGAAAAAGAGAAATAGTTCAAATCAAATATCCGAAAATCTCTGAGCCTGAAATCCAAGAGAAAATCCTTCAGACTCAAATCCTTCCACTCCATAAAGCTCAAAGAGGAATCCAAGGCGTCTCAAATCAAAAATCAGTGGATTTCCCAAATTGAAGAAAAAGCTCTGTTTCTTCCATTTCCAATCTTCTCAACTGCAACAACTGTGAGGGATTAAAGTTGAGGCTTGATTCATCATTCCAAAGGGAGAAGAGGAAAAGAAGAAAAGAAGAGAAGAAGAAAAGCTCAAAAGCCAACCAATCTTCAAATCAGGCTTTTCTAAACCTTGTTATTCTTAATTTGTATATTTGCTCATTGAGGAGCTTTGTATTTCAAAAACAATACTTATTTTGTTTGTGCCTAGTTCAATCTGGGGGATTAAACTAGAGGAGGTAGTTTTACCTCGGTTCAAGCTTGGTTAAGCTTGGGTTAGGGTTTTTATGCTGGTGAGCCCTTGAAAACCAGCTGGGTTCGTTGTGCGCCTGGGAAAACAACAAGTTCGAGTTGTGAGCTTGTAAAACAACTCTACTGTAATCTAGGGTGATTATAGTGTGGACCCAAGTGATTCTTGGGAGTGGACGTAGGTGTTGGATACACCGAACCACTATAAAATCTTTTGTGTTTGCAGTGTTCCATTGTCTCTTTCTCTATCTCTATCTTATTCACCGCACTTTATAGTTACCTTGCATTTGCCTTTATCTATCTCAAGCAAACCATTTTTTTTAAAAAAAAGGCTAACTTTTTAAAGAACCCAATTCACCCCCCCCCCTCTTGGGTTGCCATCTGGGCCAACAATGTGTGTGGGTATACTAGGTCCATTAGTTATAACACCCCACAATTCATAATCAGAAGCTTGAATGAATATCCTCATTCTTACTTTCCAATATGAATAGTTGGAACCATTAAATAAGGGAGGTCTATTCGTAGAATGACCTTCGGCAAATGATCCAATATGAGTTGCCATTTGGATCTTTAGCTCTTGATCGTGTGATCAAATTCTAATGAGCACTTTCTCTTATACCAATTGTTGGCCCATATGATAACCCAAAAGGGGGGGGTGTGAATTGGGTTCTTTAAAAAAAATTTAAACCTTTAAAAAAAATTATCTGCTCTAAGACAAATGAAATTGATTGCAATGCAAATATAAAGCACAAACAAGAAGATAGAGATAGAGATAATGAATGCACGACAAACACAAAGATTTTATAGTGGTTCGGTGTATCCAACACCTACGTCCACTCCCAAGATTCACTTGGGTCCATACTATAATCGACTAGATTATAGCCGAGTTGTTTTAGAAGAGCACAACTCACAACTTGTTGTTTTTCCCTCGGGATCACAACGAACCCAGCCGATTTTTCGGGCTCACCAGCACAAAACCCTAAACTCAAGCTATTCTAGCTTGACCCGAGGTTAACAACCTTCACTAGTTCAATCCCCTTGATAGAACTAGCACAAACAAATATAAGAATGTTTTACAATGATTCACAGCTCCTTAGTTGAGCAAATATTCAAAATAAAGTAAACAAGTTTAGAAAAGCATGTTTAGAGATGATTGAATGTGAGCTTTTCTTCTTTTCTTCTTTTCCTCTTCTCTCTTTTGAATGATGAACCAAGCCTCAGCTTTAATTCCTCACAGTCGTTGCAGTTGAGAAGATTGGAAATGGAAGAAACGGAGCTTTTTCTTCAATTTGGGAAATCCTTCGATTTTTGATTTGGGGCACCTTGGATTCCTCTTTGAGCTTTTAGTAGTGGAAGGATTGAGTTTGAAGGCTTTTCTCTTGAGATTCAGGCTCAAGCTTTCTCGAATTTTGATTTGAAATATTTTCTATTTTTCCGTCTCTTTTTTTTTCAAACGGGTGTTTTTCCCTTTTTATAGATTTTCTTCAATCCATTTTTGGGATGAAACAAGCCGTTGGAGTGTACCTGGAAACAAAATATATCCATTAGAAATTAGGTAAAAAGGAAATATTACCGTTAGAGCTGATCTGACAATTTAAATTTTCGTTCCAGTCAGGTTGGAGTTGGCTCCAACTTTTTAGGTGTCGGCTCCAGGTCATTTTTTTAAAAATAGAAATTTCCAAGTTCGTTGAGGAGTCGGCTCCGAAAAAGTAAGTGTCGGCTCGCCATCGCCAGGTGTCGGCTCCTGAATTTTGTAGGTGTCGGCTCCAGGATGCTCAAAAAATCAACGTTCTGTTCCCGCATCGGAGTCGGCTCCAGACACTGTAAGTATCGACTCCGAAACTCTGGGTGTCGGCTCCGAAACTCTGGGTGTCGGCTCCAGACCGTATCAAAAATTAGAATAAAATTTGAATGGCCATGGGGTCGGCTCCAAGAATTCTAAGTGTCGACTCCAGGTTCTGAAACTTTGAAGTTGAAGTTTTGAAATGGATTCAAAACACGTTTCTTAATTCATTTAAATTGATCAAATAATTTTAACTCCTGAAACACTTCTCAAATCCATTAGTAATCAAATAAATATACTCAATTCCTTTATTAATCATCAAATCAATGATTGGGTCAACAGTCCTAGTCACTTAGGACTAGTTCGCCATGCTAGTTCAGCAGGTCCAATCCCTGACCCAGCTGGTACAGAGGCTTCACAGAGTTCCTCTTTCAATTGCACCAACTCCACATCTTCTCGATGGAGCTATTGCCTCTTTTCACCAATGATTGCTCCTTCCAGTCCGCTCGAGGTCACGAGCCGTCTTCAGCAACCCAACCACAAAGGGCCTAAACCAACGCCGCAGAAGGTAGAAGGGAAGAGCCCGCCTAGATCTCGATGAGCTCAATCTTTCTTCCTGTTGTATTCCCGCCATGACTCAACACCATGACCGTGGTCTCCTCGGCTCATCTCTCCTACCACCCATGATGAGGAGGTCCAACGACAGCTTCATGAGATGTGTCAAGAATGGCATCAAGAGCTGGATGCTGTTAAGCAAGCTCCTCCTTCCCAATCGAAGGTAGAGCAGAGCACCCCTTCACCGAAGAGATTATATGGGAGATGATTCCTCCGCATGTTAAGCTCCCCACCATTGAACCATACTGTCGATCCATCGATCCTGATGATCACCAGAGTAGCTTTTGATCCATCATGATGTTCCATGGAGCATCAGACGCGATCCTATGCCAAGCCTTCCCTTCCACGCTTAGAGAATTCGCCAGAACTTGGTTTAACAGCTTGAAGCCAAGTTTCATCAATTCTTTCGATGAGTTGAGCTGTCTATGTATCAACCAGTTCATCAGTAATCATCTCCACCGAAGAAGGCTTGACTTCCTCTTCGAGGTCAAGCAACGAGAGGGGGAGTCCGTGAGAAGTTATCTTGGTCACTTCAATATGGCCATGCTGGAGGTGAATCACCCCAACCATGAGGTGGCCATGTCCGCCCTGATGAAAGGAGTGTCGAAGGAAGCCGACTTCTTTTTGGCCTTGGAGCTCAACTATCCAAAGAATCTCTCCGACATGATCTAGCAGATAAATATGCCATGGTCAAGGAATCACAAAGGTCCGCCTGAGCCAAGCAATCCAAAAAGAAGGAAATTAAAGGCTTGGAGAAAAACCGACCCTCTCGCCATGCAAGCCCACCTTGCCACCAAAGAGCTTCTCTTCCACCGCCTAGAGATCGCACTCGAAGCCCAGCATGGAGGTTCAATCAGTATACTTCGCTCACTGCATCAAGAGCGCAGATCTTAATGGAGATCGAGCGTCAGATCCCTCAGCCACCGCCCCTTCGAGGAAACATGGCTCAAAGGGATATGACTAAATATTGCTGATTTCATCGAGATTATGGGCACGACACAAAGGAGTGCTGGCTGCTTCGAAATGAAATCAAGTAGCTCATCCACCAAGGAAGGTTGGATCGATTTAGAAGAGCACCTGAGTCGAACAATGGAGAAACCGTCAGCCCAAGCCACGCCAACTACCCTCGCTGAACCCACCGGTTGTTGGTAATGTCAGTATGATTCCTATGATCAGATATTCTTTAGCTCAGCTAGATGAAGAAGAAAACCCTTCAAAGAGGAGTCGGTCTAAAGAACTCTCTTTCTTAGATGAAGATATCTAAGGGATACAGTATCCACATGATAATGCTTTAGTTGTATCTTTTAATATAAATGATTATGATGTACGTCGTATTTTGGTTAATAGTGGAAGCTCCGTTAATATTTTGTATTTTGATACTTTTGTGAATATGAAGCTACGAATGGAAGATCTTCGAACTATAGACTCTACCCCTCGAAGGAGTCATCACGTTGGTGGTTTGAGCCGGCACTTGGCCTAGTGTAGCGATCGTTCATGCGGATTTTTTGATAACCAAACTTCGGTCGCCCTATAATGCAATCTTCAGCAGGCCTGGATAGATGTCTCTCAAAGCCGTTATATCCATTCCTCATCTAGCCATGAAGTTTCCTACAGTGTGGGGAGTGAGGATAGTCCGGGGAAACCAAGCTGTGGCCCGATATTGCTTTGTTGTTGATTTCAGTCCAGAAGACCCGAGATCGATGGGCTAGATGCTCGAGAGGACTTTGTCGAGCAACGAGGAGAGCTAATCGAGGAGCTTAAAGAGGTACCGCTTGATGAGGCTCGGCTAGACCGAACCATAAGGGTGGGATCATAATTGAAAGGGGAGCCTCGACAAGATTTGATCGAGTTCCTCAAATAAACGTTGATGTCTTCGTCTAGTCTACTTCAGATATCCCAGGGATCAACCTGGATATTCTTTTCTATCACCTTAACATGGATGAGACGTTTCGACTAGTCAAGCAGAAGGAAAAAAGTTTTACCCTCGAGCGTTAGAAGGCAATCGAAGAGGAAGTTGACAAACTTAACAAAGCTAGCTTCATTCGAAAAGTAAATTATCCTGATTGGCTGGCAAATATTGTCATGGTAAAGAAGTTGAATGATAAATGGAGAATTTACATCGATTTTATAAACCTCAACAAGGCATGCTCGAAGGACAGTTTTTCTTTGCCTCGAATTGATCAGCTTGTGGACGCTACCTTGTGCCACCAGATGCTGACATTCATGGATACTTATTTGGGTTATAATCAAATTTGGATGGCGCCCGAAGATGAAGAAAAGACTGCTTTCATCACCGACCGAGGCATTTATTGCTACCAAGTCATGCCTTTTGTTTGAAGAATGCAGGAGCAACCTACTAAAGGCTGGTTAACAAGGTTTTCAAAGAACAAATCGATCGGAATATGAAAGTATATGTTGATGATATACTGGTTAAGAGCAAGGAAGCATTCCAGCATATTGATGATCTCATAGAGAGCTTCGCGACACTCAAAAAATATCATATGAAGCTAAATCCAATCAAGTATGCCTTCAGAGTCAATTTTGGAAAGTTCTTGGGCTTCATGGTCTCCAGCAAGGCATCGAAGCAAACCCCCAAAAAATTCAAGCTCTCCAACAGATGGCGCCTCCAAGGTCGGTTAAAGAGATGCAGCATCTTACCGAAAGGATAGCGGCCCTCAACCACTTCGTTGCCCAATCGGTTGAGAAATGTCTGCCCTTCTTCAAGGCACTTCGGTCGGCCAAGAATTTTTAATGGACTCTTGATTGCTAAAAGTCCTTCGAGGATCTCAAAAAATATCTTGGCTCACCACCTATTCTTAGTAGCCCAAGGCTTGGAGAGACGCTATATTTATATCTAGCAGTTTCAAAAAGTGCTGTCGGGTCTATGCTAATCCGAGAGAAAAGCAAAATCCAAAAGCCGATTTATTATGTTAGCAAGTTACTCCGAGATGTTGAGACAAAGTACACTTGGATTGAAAAGGTAGTTTGGCTTTGATAACATCAGTCCGAAAGTTATGGCCTTACTTTCAGGCACATGCTATGGTGGTTTTGATCGACCAACCAATCAAATCAATCATTCACCATCCAAAGTATCAAAAAGGATGACCAAATAGGCCGTTGAGCTGAGTGGACTGATATTCAGTATCAGCCTTGTCCAGTTGGCAGATTTTCTCCTTGAGTGTACAATACCTGAGGATGGTTCTGCTTTGGATATTTCTGAACAACCAAAACTCGAAGCTTTGTGGCTACTCCATATAGATGGATCCTCTAGCATGAATAGTTCTGGCGCTGAATTAGTCCTCATCAGTCTCCAATAATAAAGCGAAGTATGAAGCTCTACTTTCCAGCTCCGAATCACCCACAACTTAAAAGTAAAGAGGTTGAATGCATACACCGACTCTTAGCTAGTTGTTGGTCATGTGAGAGAAGAATTTGAAGCTCAAGAACCAAATATGGTTTGGTATCTTCAAAAGGTGCACGACTTGTCTTCTAATTTTTCTAAACTTGAAGTTGTTCAGATCCCAAGAACCAAAAATACACGCGCCGACCATCTATCTTGCCTGGCCACCACAGACTCAATGGACCTTGAGCAAAAATTTTACTTGAAAGTCCTTGAGAGGTCTAGCATTATCGAGACTGACCGAGCATGCAAATTGAGGCCGAGCATCTTGGCTCGACCCAATTATCAAGTACCTCAAAGAGGGGTCCCTCCCAGTGGACCAAAAGGAAGCAAGAAAATTGAAGACGCAAGCACCCTACTATATGCTTGACGACCGACTATACAAGCGATCCTTCTTATGCCATTGCTCAAATGCCTTCAGCCATCAAAAGCTAACTATGCTCTTTGGAAAGTTCATGAGGGCATCTATGGCAGTCAAGCCTTATGCCATAAAGTGCTGCACCAAGGATACTACTGGCCGACCATGCAGAAGGATTATGATGATCTCGTCCGAACTTGCGACTCATGTCAACGTCACTCAAATATTCAGAGGCTCCTTCTGCTCACCTGATACCAATATTATTGCCTGACCTTTGCTAAGTCGAGAATGGACATCCTCGACCCTTTTTCTCTTGCTATGGAATAGAGGAAGTTTCTGTTCATAGCAATCGACTATTTCACTAAGTGGGTCGAGGCCAAGGTAGTCGCCCAGATAATTGAAGCTCGAGCTAGAGACTTCGTATGAAGATCCATCATTTGTCGGTTCGGCCTTCGCATACCATCATTACCGATAATGGTAGACAATTTGATAATCTAAGTTCTAGGAATTCTGTGAAGATCATGGCATCGGCCATCAGCTTACATCAGTTGGGCACCCTCAAGCCAACGGTGAGACAGAAGTAACAAACTAAACCTAGCTACAGAGAATCAAAACTCGGCTCAATAGAGCACATGGCAAATGGGCAGAGGAGCTTCATCATGTTCTGTGGGCTTATTGAACCACCTAGTGAATCCCCATAAGCGAAACTCATTCAGAATGTCCTTCGGCACTGAAGCTATCATTCCTGTGGAAATAGGGTTACCTTCACCATGAGTGGAGAATTATTTGGAGGAGTTGAATGATGAACATCTCCGAGCTAATCTCGATCTAATAGAAGAAGTCAAAGAAAAAGCTCTGATCCGAATGGCTGCCTATCAACAAAGGATAGCCTGCTGTCATTCCTCCCAAGTCAAAGGAAAATCGTTCCTCCCTGGTGGTCTTGTGCTCCGCAAGGTGTCCGTCTCCAAACCATTAGAGCAAGGAAGCTATCTCCAAACTGGAAAGGCTCTATCAAGTTGCAGAGGTCATTAGACCGACACTTAAAAACTTTAAGATCTGGATGAAAAGTTTATTCTCAGATGTGAAACACAGACAACCTAGGATATGCTATCAGTAAAGTACACTCATACCAAGCTTATTCTATTCACAACAACGAAACTTTACTTTTAAATTTGTAATATCCCTATCTCAATCACTTTCCAAAAAGCTATTGATAAAAGGAAGGTTTTCCCAATCGACGAACCACGAGTCCATTTTCTTCGAACCTCGGCAGGATCGAGCAATTTCTCTATACTTTGGCAGATCCAAGTAAAATATAATCTTTCTCCAAACCTCGATGGGACTGAGCAGTTTTTTTGTACCTTGGCAGCGCTAAGTAAAATATAATCTTTCTTCAAACCTTAGTAGGGGTAGCGCCACCGAACCTTGGTAGGACCGAGCAGTTTCTCCATACCTTGGTAGCGCCAAGTAAAATATAATCTATTCCGAACCTCGTTAGGGCCAAGCAGTTTCTCCGTACCTTGGCAATGCTAGTAAAATACAATCTTTCTCTGAACCTCGGCAGGACCGAGCAACTATCTTCAAACCTCGATAGGGCCGAGTAGTCTCTCCGTACCTTAGCCAGGCCAAGTAAATCTCTCCGAACAAAAATTCTTCAGCAATAATATCCATACCTAGGCGGAATAAGGTAAAATTCTCTCCAAGCCTTGACATAGCTAGGCAACTCTCAAAGGAATTCGCATTACCAAATGTTCATTGAATATTATCAAGGCCGCCCAAGTGTCAACATGGTCCTACCAAACTTCAACAGGACCGAACTGCGTTTCCCAGATGCTTAGTAAGAGTGAGTTCTTCCTAATGATTACAACGAATCTCGTTCTACTGAGCGCATCAATCTGAATCTCAAAAAATTAAGTATTTTTCCTCCTTAAGAAGAGGAGTGTCTTGGCGGGTCCGAGCTTTCCTATACTATTAGAGATTCATATGCCTCGGTAAGTCTGAGCCTTTCTTATACTATTTGAGGATTTCCATGCCTTGGCAGATCCGAGCCTTCTTTACACTGTGGAAAAAGTCATGTGTTTCGATAAATCTAACCTTTCCTGAGGCTTGGTCGAATGTTCCTAAGCGTAATCTATACCATGGAAAAAACTAAAGTTTTTGAAGTGCTGAATTTGCAACCAAAGGAACAAATGACAAAAAGAGATAAATAGTTGAGAGAAAAGGTTATATTTATTCCAAAAGACGTTACAAGAGGTTACAGCCTATCGCAAGGCATTACAAATGCGATATAGCGCAGAAAATACAAAAAAATTTAAGGATTTTGGCTACATGCGTTGCATCTACAGGGCTACTACTCCGAAAAAGAGAACTTTGTCAAGCTCTGATCCCCAAGACGTTGGTCAAAGATAAAAAAAAAAAGCAACTTGAAGAAACTTACCTTCAGCTTTCCATCATCTAAGAAGCCACCTGATGATTCTTCAGATGGATCAAGGGCTACCATAGTTGATGAAAAGTCTATGAAAACTGAGGCCCATCAAGGGTTGCATTCCCAGCATGGCCTCTATGGTTCCATAATGGATGGATAGAGCCAAGTAAGAAGCACCCTTGTGTGCTTTCCCGTATGGCCTCTATGCCTTCTCTGCACTTCGCGTATGACCTCCATAGCTTCTCCCTCCCTTTGCTTTTTCTCCTCCTTATTCCTCGCGCTTAAACTCCGAGAGATGGGCATGCTCTACAACCCTTTGGGAGTGGTTTTCTTTTCAAAAACTCCTCCATCCAAACTATTAGAGCCAATCCAAATCTTCAAAGGAAAATCTGACCTTACGGCCTCCAACTTCAACATGAAAAAGAACTCAAAGTCTTTCTTCCACTCTGAGGATAACAAAGGCTCTCCACTATGCTCGATGAATTCCATTCTCTCCCTTTTTATAGCTTGCTATCCTACCATTTAAGAGGGGGTTTCGGGATTCAAAGCACTTCGATCGCCATAACTCTACACTATTAGGGCCACGTGTCGTCCATCTGCTCTTTCCCTTGAGTGGCATTCGAGGAATTTCTCCTCGCCCATTAAAGAAAGTATTTTTGAGCCCACAGATTGACCACGTCATCATCTCAATGGACTGCGCAGGGTATGCAGAGAGTCTCTCCTTGGGCCGCAGAGAAGTAAAAGATCTTCCTTTAATCCTAGATGCGATTTAAATACAAAGAACCGCTTTTTGGCTTCCCAAAGTACAAATACATGAGGAGGCATCTACAAAAAGTAGGTGACCTAAGAACAATTGATGGCCCGACGTGTACGAAAGAGGTAAACCGCATTAGAAGGGGAGCACATTAATTGTAAGGTGAAAGCCTCTGCAAGGCTCAGGAAAAATTGATCTATTAGTAAAACTTAGCAAGGCCGAGTGACATCCTTCATCTCCACAAGGCCAGATGGCTTACCTCGGTAAAGCCAAGCAATTTCTCCTATCTCAGACAAAACCAAGCCAATTCTTCACCCTCATAAAAATTGAACTATCAATTTGCTTAAGTCAGATTGCTAAGGGCTCTGATATAGCCAATCTACCTGCTCTACTCAGCAAAAAAACTATTAAATATACAACATACCAAACAATAGGAAAAGCTGAAAAAATAGAATTTTATTCATAAGGATTGATAGTACAAGGCATATAAGCCTTCAAATTGTAAAAAAGAGAAGAATATAGAAAAAATAAATCTCTAAGGCCCGGCTTCATCCCCGGGAGCAACTTTGGCGATGCTCGGAGTGGTTTGGCCTGGCTGGTCTACATCCCCAACAGCTGGAGATATGTCGACCTCTTCGAGGGATGGCTCCAATGTCGTGCCCCCATCAACGATCAACTGCGAGGCTTCATACTTTCCAATCGTGGGTCGTGAAGCCTCGGCTCCTTGGGTTAGCTTGGGGGATTCTCGATCGGATCTCCTTCTGAAATCACCATAAAGTCGATATTAGGGGCATCTTCATCATCATCGCCAGCATTAATAGACGAGGAAGTCAATGCCGAGGATTCGATGTCCGAATACTCTTGGATCACTCTCGCCTGTACATCATCTGCCCTAATTCGGTATGCCTCCTTTGAGAACTGAAGTTGCCCTTCAATGAACTCATCCGAGCTTTTGTACTTCTCAATCACTAAAGCGATGATTATCTGCTTCAATTACCTGATGCTCGAGCTCAGAGTATTTCTTTTGGCTCAAGGCTAAATCCTCAATCAGAGTTTTCATTTTCTTCGACACATCGACTTTAGTCTTTTTCAGCTAAAAAAACAAAATAATGAACAAAATGAACAGTCGAGTTGGCTTCAGCTAAGGAAAAGAAATAGGTCAAGGCACGGAAGCAAAAAAAAATGCACCTCTTCGACATGACAAGCAACTTCAGCTTCTGCTTTCTTGGCTCTCTTTCAAGCCTTTTCGCTTTCCTTCTTATACCTATTCATTTTCTGCCAAGAATGTTCAAGATTCGTTTGATCTTTGCTGGCATCGAGCCGTGTTTGGCATACTTCGTCTGTAAGGTCAGCGATTTGCATCTGATAAGATTCAAATCGACTCTCGAACTAGCCTTTCTCCTCAACTATCCTACCATTTAAGAAGTCAATCTCCTTTGTGGCCTTAGCTCGGAACTTCAATAACTCTGATCGAGCTTCATCGGCTAATTTCCGAGCCTCCTCAAGTTTGGTATCCTTAGCTCGAAGTCTTGATGCCTTTGATTGGGCTTCCTCGACTGATCTCCGGGCTTCTTCAAGCTCAACTCGTATCCTCGTTATTTCTTTTGAATGCTGGCTGGCTGAACTTAATTCACTCTGAAGTACCTCAGCTTTGTGCAGAATTTGCCTATGGCACTCGTTAGCAGAAGTTAAACATCTATAAAGCACCTGCTGAAGGAGGGTTGCCTACAACAGAGCAAAATAAGTAGGCTTGGGGAGCCGTACAAAATATCCAATAGGATAAGGGAAGAAAGAGTGCTCACCCGAAGGCAAGAAGTGTTAATATCCCTTAAGATGTATTGGCTAGGAACTGACATGTAGTCCTACAAGTCTAAGGGTATTTCAAACCCTTCGACCGTAAAGGTGACCTTCCGACATTCGTCCTTTTCCTCTTCGGCAATAGGAGCATTCTCTTTCGAGCAAAGAAGGGCGAAAAAATTATCGATTCGGGATTGCAATTCCTCGATGGGATGGTCAGAAGGATGGATGAGAGGGCTGAGCCGACCTATTCCCCCCTCCTCATTATCTACCGATGTTCCCGAAGGTCCCGATTCATCTATCCTCACCGAGGAAGACCCTTTTTCGCCTGACGGATCCCTCCTTTCTCCCTCTTCTCGGCGAGAAGAAGATTCCACCATGGGTGAGACAACGCAAGGTTCGCTCACCTCAGGAGCAGCTTTACGATCCTTAGAAAGCAATTCTTTCGACCTTTGTTGATCCTCGGGGATATCTTCTTCAGAGTAATATACGTCGGGCCACATGGTAATAAAACTCTGTCACTTGAAAATCGTCATCCATGGTTCGAGCGGATCACCAGGTCCCAACCTTTTTGAGCTACCACTTCTTCAACTTCGTTCCTTGGCATATGCTCCCCAAACTCCAGGGCTATTATAGGGGCTAGGTTTGGCCTCCTCCCCGACATTTTTCCTCGAAGGACTCAAGGACCAGGACCTAACTACTCTGTGAATGGCTCGGCAGAGCCAATCTGAGCTTGGAAGGAGATGAAGGAAAAGGTTTCTGCTCAAGCTTAGCCCTCTTTCCTTTCATGGGAGTCGATGAAATGGTGGGGAGCGCTTCATACCCTTCCCTTTACTCGGACCGCCATAGTCGACCTCAAGCATTTCTCTCATCTGAGTCCCAGCTCAGACCTGATTACTGCAACACATGAATCATTAGATGATTAGCTGCACCCCGACAGACATATCAAAACATGGGGAAAGTGATGCAAGACTTACCTCGAGGATCGATTTTTCTCAGCCCAACATTGCAAAGGACTTCTTCGGATAGGAGAGTATCGATTGGAAGTGCTTTACTACTGTAAAGAATGTCAAAGTCTTCTTTGACAATGTTGGAGGCTATTTGGATCCACGGGGAAAAGCACCCACTGATGGGGGAAATCGTATATGACATCACATTCAGCAAGGAAGAATCAAGATTTCCATCCTTTGATGGAGGTCGGAACTTTTGAAATCCTCTTGAAGTTCTTTCGTGGTTCGATGTAAGGCCAGGCTAAGTCTTTAGAGGATGTGAAGCTATAGCAGGCCCGAAACAGAGGAACCGTCGCCGTTGCTTCCACCAACGTGCATATGGAGATAAACCTAATAATATAATGCCAACTGTTTGTTGTGACCATGGTGGGACAAATACCATTGTACCTCATTATATCTTTCACCAGGAGATGAAGAGGAAAACAGAGACCTGCTTTAAACTCTCCTCGTAGAAAAATATCCATGTTTTCAATTCGTCGGATACCCTCTACTTAGGACCAGAAACTCGCAGTCGGATGTCACTTGTAAACCAGTAATCCCGATGAATGCTCTTCAGGTCCACGAGTGATCGTCGAGACAATGTCAGTCGGACGCTCCATGTCTCCAGGATTGACAGAAGAGGCACAAGCCATATTACTCTCTGGATGAAAATGTTCGATCTCTGGAGAGGAAGATAGAAGAAAACGTAACCGATGATAGCACCACTTGACTCCTTTTAAACCGCCTCGATAGAGATGTAAGATATCTTCGGCGAAGGTACCCATGCGTCGCAGAACCTTGGCCTGAACGCTACTAAGCCCCGAGCCTGCCATGTGTCATTCCACCTATGGCCAGAAGAAGAGAATAAAGGTTTTCTCCTCGTACGGCTGGAAAAAATGATGAAATAATGGTCTAGCATTTATGAGGACATCATGACACACCTTCGCCGGTTTGAATTCCTCAAATCGATGAAGCCATCTAGAACTCTACTCTCTATGCCCGAATCTACGCTTCAGACTAGAGTGGAGGGCATGTGATGTGGGGTAAAGTTGTCATTGTGTCAATATATGTGCATATGGTAAAAAGGTTAGAATCATTTTCGATTTCTGCCTACCAGATGTCACATTTGAAAAAAGACAAATTGCCATGCCTCAGCAAGACCGAACCATTCTCATACCTCGGCATGACCGAGCCTCGGCAAGATCGGATTATTCTCGTTCCTCGCAGGACCGAGCCATCTCCATACCTTAGCAGTACCAAGAACGATTTTTCTGAAATGGGAATTAAGAGCCGAATATGGCCCTCCGACCATGATCAACAGAAATTTAAATCCCTGATCATTTGGCGGTATTTCAATCACATCGGTTCCCAGCGCCCCAAGAAGAAAATAAACCAAATATGACCTATTGCCCATAAATAACCAAATACCAAATTTTGAAGCACCTATCAGCTTTCTTGGCCGTCGATCCTCATGACAAACAGGATTCGAATCTACCTGCCTCGTAACTAACTTGATTCGAATCAGATTCAAATCATACCGGTTTTCAACTTTCCAAGACACGCTCGAGAATTCAGGTAATAGCCCATCAACATTCGAGCATCCTATAAATATATGGTCTAAGGCTTCCTCAGGTATGCTCAATTGAAACTAAGAGAGCTCAAACAGAGTTTTTAGCCCTCGAGATTCTTGAGGAACTTTCTACAAGAGCCTTCTTCTCATCTGTTTGCTATGAATCTTCACTGTCTTGGACATCGAGAGGTCTTCCACAGGGGCCATCCCCAATGCTTTCTGTGCGAGACTGTCTTGCAGATTCACTTGAACGAAAAATTATAATTCGGATCCAGATGCAGGCTGAGCCCAAGCTGAAGAACGGGTCCCTTCAGCAACAATTCCATTTTACTTGGTATCGAATTCTTAGCTAAGTTGAACACAATCCATTTTCCGTTCTATTCTTTTGCTTTCAAAGAAATCCATAAGGTGGGGCATTGAATTGTCACAGGACATGGACATAAATCCTTCTCTGCATTTAATTTTTCCATTTTGTTCATTAAATAATTTTTCTTTTCTTTCATGCGAAGTGAAAGTTCTGCTCCAGTGCAACACTTTTCTTTGTTAAATCCTTCTCTGTATTAAGTTTATCGTTTTTGTTAATTAATTGGACAACAGATGCTCCCATTTTGCTTTGGTTGCAGATTCACACTACATTGCCGAGCCTCTCTAAAACAGAAAGGGATTCAAATTATTCCAACTTATTCAGAACCAAAGAACTGGAACTGGAACTGGATCAGAAACAGAGAATAATTATCAGAAACAAGAAATGGTGGCAAACAAATGTGTTAAGCTCCCTTCTTAAAAAGAAAAAAAAAGAAAAAAAAAGAAGTGTTAAAACTTCAGCGCCAGCGCTGTTCGTACATATCCATATTTGCCATTTAGCCATGCCTGTTCACATGTCCATCTTCCGGTTACATCTCATGATCAACGGAGAAAAATAGGAAGGAAGGGACCATCTGCATCCCAAAAGAATTAAAAAAAAAAATGAGGCAACAGTGAACAACAATTGGTTTCACAAATTTTGATCTTCTGGAGGGAAATCCTAGTCAGAACATGCCTAAGCTGTTAATTTATATCAGCTTCTTCTTCTGAAAAAAACTTGTTAGGTGCCACAGCTGCAAAGCAGAAGCTGCTATGCAAACGCCAAGGGACATTATACCAAACCATGCAACTCTAGCATTCGTCTCTCATTTCTGATTCCCTGCTTCCAAAAACCCAAAATGTACGGTTAGAATTGTATGCAGCCCAAACGCAATTTTATAGCAGCACAAAGCATTTGGGCTCAATCCATGATATTTTACCTGCTCTTGAGATACAGTAAGTTATCGTGGATTGCCTCCACAGCCCCTTCTAATTTCTTCAGCTCGAGCTCAACACCCTGAAATAACAAAGATTGCAAATGGTTGTTAAAAAAAGTACATGCATGCGATTAGACATTTAACTTTGGTTTATATGGGAGGTTTATTCTTCAAATGCTCACCTCTAGTTTTTCCTTTCTTGCAACAGATTCCCAGTCTTTTGTGCAATCCCAGCCTTCCAGTTAATGCTAACATTTGCCCCAACACCTTTGTTAGAATCCAGCCAGAAACATGCCAAATAATTTCCAGATTCAGAAGTAGTGAATGCAAACTGGCCTACTGTAACATTTTCTTTGTGATATAGTACGTCCCCAAATGGTGATGTCACCTGAAAATGGCCACAGCTCAATCAACTGGATAAGTAGAACTAGCTTGACAGCAGTCTATATAGATTACCTTAATAAGATCTCATCATTCAATTGCACTGCTTATCCAACTAGGAATTGTTTTATTGAAAAAGAGAAACTACTAAATTATATCCTACTCATTTTATGTTAGAACAATATGTCATTGCAAAAGAGAAAATTGTTTGTGGCAAAAGCAGAGAGAAAGGGAAAACATAGTAGCCCGAACCTTGAGAGGTTATCATATCAGTGAGTCTTGTTCAAGCCATATGTTAAGTTATTTTTGTTTGGACTCACCATATGGGAAGAAAAAACAGTTTTAGCTTGAATCTTGAGAGGTTACTGTATCAGCAAGTTTAGTTCAAGGTACATATGATAAGGAAAAACTGGAAGTGGAGCTGATTTTTGTTCAGGCTCATCAGCTAGGAAGAATAAATGGTTTTTCTTGAACCTTGAGAGGTTACTGTACCAGTAAGTCTTGCTCAAGGTATAGGATAAAGAAAACTTGGAAGTTGAGCTGCTCTTTTGTTCAGGCTGATCAGGTAGGAAGAAGGTGATACTTATCCAACACATGTCTGCATCTTAGCACATTTCAGAAGTTAGGAGCGTATCTTCCAAAATACCTATGTGAAACTAAAAGCTTACATCACAAATAAGCAAAAGAAAAAATAGAAGAAACATCTCGAAGGCAGACTAAGAAGTCCTGAACTACCAATTTAAGAAATGAATTCAGTGTCAAAAAAGAGTACATCACTTATCGAGAGATGGCAGAGAGATTTGCAGACATGTTAATTTTTCCTTTCTATATTTTGGTTGGATGGAAAGACAAATCCAGCTCCCAAAAGAGTACAAAGCTCTACCTCTAGGTACTTGTGCATGATTATCCTGCAATTATGACAAACTGGTACACCATATTACGGTCACTGATGTAATATGTTCCACAGAAACAACTCCTGCCAATTAATGAAAATGAAACAACTGATTTACATGTCCAACCAGATTTACATGTTTATTTCTGGAATGCTCCAGCATCAACCTGAGCACTCCATTGGTCAGAATCCCCTGCGGTCTGAAAATCTGAGTAGTTCCATCACTAGTTGCCATAAGCAGAACAAGGAAATATTCTACTTCAGAGGACTTAAAATACAAAGCTACTTTAATTTTTAGAAAGCCAAAAACTTTAGCTTGAAATATTACCCAACTCTTGATAAGCAAGCGCCAAGGAAAATCACTTCAAGTGATTTCTGACAGAAAGACAATATTATCATGATTCTTAGAATTACTTGCCCCATGGTTCAAAAACTTGGTCTAATGATACTCTTGTCCAAGCCCAAAGCAAAATATTCCATAATCTCAACTACTTGTAGGTTTTAGTTAGAAAGCTAAATAAAGACACAAAAAAAGAAACAAAGTCTGAAAAGAAATAGAATCTGAAAAAATAATCGACATCACTTAGAGTATAATTTTTCGTTATGTGGATAGCTTCAGACTTTCAGTGAATCTGAACCCAGTTATTAATTTAGACCAACTAAATACTTCAAAATATGAACCTGTAAACAGAATATAATTAACATTTTGAAATAGTATTAGGTGTCATCTTATAGTAATGATATATTATTTGGTGATAATCTAACACACAGTGATGCATCATGTGAAATGACTTAGTGATATATATGCTTGAGGAAACCTAGTATTGAGTCCGTAATCTAACATATTATCCTGTTTCAGAACTGTAACAACAAGATCAAAATTGATAAGAATAACAATCATTAAGAATGATAATAATAATTAAAAAAATTAAGATCACAAGTAGATCCAAATATTTGTTTTAGAACTCACAAAATATTTAACTCTAGATTAGTTTTGAAGAAGAAATAAAGTTGAAAGGTAATCCTTCATAATTGTCACAACAATCTGTTCCTTATTTTTGGGAGATGTAAACAAAAAAATCCCATATATTTCAATGTTTATAGGATTTTTTATTTTCGAAGTAAATAACATAAAACAACTGAGGCTGTTTTGTATTAAAAAAAAAAATCAGAATATGGGGATTTCATGAAATGAAGGCAGTTAAAAAATAAATGTAACTTTTCATTGAAACTCAACACATAAAAGTTTCTAAGTTTTCACCACAGATTTCAAAACCTGTAGTTAACTTGCAAAATAGCTTCATGACTCAATCTAAAACCTAAAAAAGTAACTCCCCCGAAACAGAAAATGAAAAAGGAAATACCAGACATGACAAAAATGTCTTATGTTAACTTCAGTGAAACAACTGAAACTGATTGTTTGGCCAGAATGAAACACACAAAGCTTGTGTTAGTTGTGGTCTAAATCAAAATGTTTTGCGCAATATACTCCTGCTTCAATCAAAATTTCAGACCACAATGGCCAAACTGTCCCCATGCAGAATTATCTTGTTTTGGACAGAAGAAACTACAAATTTTCTTTGTCTTTATGCATATAACAAAAGAATGCTGCTTCTTCGATAACACAAGGACTACCATCAGAATATTAGCACTTCCATTACCTAATTAGTAGTAGTAAAAATTATGAATCTATGTGTAGGTAATCATTCAAACGGTTTGATTCTCTAAAATCAAATTCAAAAAAGAAAAAGAAATAATAATTTCAGGAAGAGAGAGTTGTAGACATGGTTGGTCCCAAGCAGGTTCATTAGGGTGGAAGGGAAACACAATCAGCTTCCTTGTGGAAGCAATACTTAGTTCTTTGTTTCACTCCCCACATTGGATGGCACTAGACAAACAGATACTTATGGGATCTTTCTCATAATCAGTCCATCTGTGCTTCAACATTTGTACCAAAATCCACCCACTAGTACTACTAAAAGAACATAGTGATAAGTGTAAAAATTGATCCCCTAGGAAAGCCTATGCAACTAGAGATTGATGGAAAGTACTATGCAAACAAGAGGTTGCCAGAACATGATTAGAGTTAATTATAATTGATGCACAGAAAGCCATATTTTAATTTGATATAGTCATCTCTAGCTAACAGTCTTTTTGCAGAATTTGAATTACTTCTAATTAAGTTCAGGTCAGCATGGAAAAATATGATATTAATTCAAGCGATTATCCTATTTAAGTGTATGCGATGTCTAATTGTTGTGGATTTTGGGATGATGACTATAAGGAGCATTCTTCTAGGACAAATGATCAGAGAATTGGTAAATAAAAATTGCAAGTAAAAAGGGGTGTTCAAGAGCTGACCATCATTCGATGTCTTCAAAATAATGAAATCATGTGCAGACAAAATTGTATGAAAAACAGCCTTTGACACATCCTAAAAGGATGATGTCTGCTGACGTCCAGTGGTAGGAAATCCAATCAATATTGCCTTTGCTCTCCCTGCTCCCAATTAAAGTAGACAAAAGGGTGACCCTTTTTCATTTAGTTTTCCCACCTGACCTTATTATCAAAAGAATGTTGACATACCAATTTATCTCATACACCGCTGTTCATCATGTTAATCCCTTGAATCAATATATGTTTAAAGTTTGTTATTGATAAAAACTAAAATGGTAGTTAAGGGAACATGTAAAAATTCATCCAGGACACATGACAAAGTTCTCGATTAATAATCATATCCCAAGACATCCAACTCCTGCCGCATGTAACCAACATTAACATTTTCCAGGTGTTGAGTGTGCTAGGACTAGATTGTGTAAAAAAGCCTTCAGTTAGGATAAAACGGGTTGCACATTGATGGGTTATGAACAAATTAGTTCCACTTTGTAATTTTCCAAAAACCTGTTTGTTTGCCACCTACTTAGAATTGTATTTATTATGTAGTGAATCTGAAGCAATAGTTACTAAAACAGTAAATGAAGTAGATGAAAAAAGATTAACTTAATTCGTGACCTAAAATGTTTAACTTAGCAATCAAAAAACAACTGATGGAAAAGCACATACACTTGTTTTCCACATTAAGCTGGCGTTCCCTGAATTAACCACATTATTGGGGTTAATGATTAGCCAACAAAGTTGAAGATTTCAAGGCAACAACAGACTTTGTATAATAATTATAGAAGGGTACTCAGTTTTACATGCATTAGTACAAGTAACTACCCACATGCAACCAAGCTTTAAATGCATAACCACAAAAAATAATACAAAAGAAAATAACTGACAACTTTGTAAGGTTAAGTTCCGAAAAATTCTACATCAGAGACTGTGGAATCATGTTTAACAAACTGAAGAATTGAAGGAAACCAACTAGACAAAGGATTACTGATACAACAAAGGAAGAGGATCATGTGCATAACTGTGTTGATTGAGCCCATTATCCAAAAACTAGATTAGTCAGTAGTGATGAGACAGCTCAACTAAAATATTTATAATAGCACAAGACATGTGATCAAACTTGGCATTTGGAGAAATAGAAAGAAAAGTGAGAAAAATTCTTAAACTTGGTGGCAGAAACAACTCGATTTAACCAATGATATAGTTGGTGTGGAATTCCATGTAATCAGATATTTAACAAGTTAAGTCACAATTTTAAAAAAGGTGTTGTATTATTAGAAACTGCACGTATGTTGTCCTTATCATCATAGGAAAATGATCCTTGTCAGCAAATGTTAAAATATCAAAAAAGGCAGAGCAAATTGATCCTCTTCATTGATACGACAAGAGATTGACCAATGATGCTAAAGTTATTAAAAGGCTCCACTGGCTAATTATTAAAGTACAATCAAATCTGCTAAGACTATGATCTTCATGCAAAGGAGATAACCAAATGGATCACATTTCTATAGATACAAAACAAAAGAGCAGTCAAGAAAGTTCAAAAATCCACCTTCAACAAAGTTTGTCAGATCATTCCCAATAAAGATACCAATCAAGCACAAGAAACTAATCATTGTATTCCGACGCACAAGAAACTAATCATTGTATTCTGACCGGTCCATCGTCCAAACAGAAACACAACAAAAAAAATTCTAGCGATCCTCCACGAGACCAGGAGTCACTAGCCAAAATTTCCTCGACCCAGTCACTATATCCTTTCCCACTTCAATCCCTTGGCCGTATCAAGTCAAAAACACAATCAAAACAAAGAAAGATTAGCCGCCAAGTAATAACCACAAACAAGATCAAAGTATTCATGGTGAAAAAGCAAGAAACCAAAAAGGAAAGAGATCCAAAATCATATCATCTTTTGCACTGAAAAGAAAAATCACATCTTCTTACTCATAATGAATTCACGACCCAAATTTCTCATTCCCGACTATAATAACAGTTCTAAAAAAACAATAAAGCTAGCCATCAAATCCTCATATCATTAATGAGGGAAACAAGATGCCGAGATTGTAGCTTTTGTTCGCAAATTCGCATTATAGATGGGATGGTCATATACCTTTCCGGAGATGGTGGCGGTCCCGGGGGACTCGTCCTCGTAGACGACGGTGTAGTCGACTAGGACGACGACGTTGGCCTGGATCTCCTCTGACACACACTTGGTCCCCGACGGCGGTAGGCTCAGCCACACCGCCGCTGCGCGTGGCGACAGCAGCGCGCGCCGGAGCACAGCAGCAGCACCACAACGACGGTGGTGGCCCGCCAGATCACGGCGCCGTCCCCCGTCCCCATTCTTCTCCTCATCGTCCTCGTCCTCGTCCTCGTCCTCGTCCTTGTCGAATTCTCTACCGATCTCTCCACGATCTCTCCAGGCTGAGCTCCGTGAAAACCCTCGCCAAGTCACGAGCAAAGTCCTCAGCAAACCAAACCTCATAGGTTGGAGATGCCAGCTTAGGCGCCACGTGTTTTTTAAATATCTATATATAATTTTATTTTTCCTTCTGAAAACATTTATTTTGTTTTTCATAGGTTGCCTTCTCGTCTTTTTTTCTAAAAAAAATACATATATAAATTATATAATAATTAGATTCATATTACTCGATTTAAGATAAAGGGCAGGTTTATATGTTGGGATAATGGCGATTGTTGTACATGTTGATGAGATAAACTACTTGTATGTAATAGAAGTGGCAATAAATTTTGCTATATAAATAAAAGAATTTAATCTTGAGTTTCTTTTGGGTTGATAAACCTTAATTCTTAGTTACTCCATTTTAATTTACTTGCTTGGATGCTTAATTTTATTTGATTACTGATTTTTGATTTGGTTTTAAGGACTTGGTTGGATGAGAGAGCATTGAAATCATGCATATATCTTCATGCGCATATTCTAGCAAGAAAGGTAAACAACAATTATATAGAATGAATAAAAAATAGAATATTGTCACCTACTATTAGTCTAGAGTAAATTAAGAATTCAAAAAAGCTATAAATTTTGATTAGCTTTTTGTGTAAGCTATCATCCTCATTTTGATTATCTACCATTATAAATAACTATAATATTATTTATACTTCAATAGAAAGCAAATTCATGTGATTTTCTTATAATAATTAAAACATATTTTTGATTTTCAAATTATTCATTGTTAAAATCTCTCTCTCTCTCTCTCTTTCTTCCTGTACACACACACACTTTTAGCCATCAAAGTATTTAGAATAGAACCTATCCAATTCAATATTTTCAGTATTTTTATTTTAATGGTAAAAAATTGATTCAAATTTTATAATTATTTGTTAGTGATCATCAAATTATTTAGAAAAAAACTGAAAAATAATTAAATTTGCAAGATTTAAAGAACTTTCAACGCACTCCCATGTGACCTCCCTCATGTTTATAACAGGAAAAGAAATACCCCCTGCTCCGTCCAAAGAAAGTCTGAATGCGCCTCGCTTTGTGCCACGTACTGTGGCACTAACTATTTCATCAAATACCAAACTTTTTTTTTTCCTTCTTCTAAACTCATCATGCTGACTTTGATTCGTCTCACTTGCTCAAAGCTTAAGAAGGCATCAAACAAACTTTAGTGGTGTGTATTATGTTCTGGGACAATCTTGTTCTGATCGAATTCTTGCCACCTGAACCGTGAGGAACAAATTCCAGACACATTGGCACATACGTGCCCAGAATCACTCATCTCAAACGAAGGTTCACCGACTTTTGATTCCACCAATGAATCTAATTTTCAATAGGAATAATAATAATAATAATAATAATTACGGTAGTGTTTGTTCCACTTATTGGAAGTTCCAGCACCAAACCCATTTGCACGGTGGAATAAAACTAAAGTCGAAGGATCATTCGTCCGTACCAACAATTCCAAGAGGAGAAAAAGACTGGGGACCAACAACAGAATGAGACGATGGCATTGGTCTACGCGAGCAACTTTAGCCATGAACATCGTATTTTATCATAGTTGATTCATTGTTGTACGTTTTGACACCAACTTGCATCCTGATCCAATTCCCTCTCAAATCATTCATAAGGTGCGAGCACTTGAAGCTGAAGGCTCGAATACATAATTAAGAAAAAGTGGGAGCACAATCCCACTTGTTGCCTAAAGGAAATGGAGCCAAATGCTTCAGGGGTTCTTTGCCGATGGAATCTCCACAACGGCGGCACGGTCGGCAGTATTAGATTTGATGGCATCGGTCGCAGCTATCGGTAGCATCTGTGCCCCATTCTTCTCGCTTGTCTCTGAGGGTTGGGTCAAGTGATCCTTGCTCTTACCCCATATGAGAGAGTAAAGCCCAAAGACTATGATGATGGCACCAAGCAGCCTATGTATACATTTCAAAGAGATGGAAGTTAGCATGGTATATCCGCACTTTCTACTGCTGTAGTTGTTGGAATGAGATAATAAGGCTCATACCTTCCTAAAGTGATCTCCTCTGCTAGAAGGATGGAGCCCAACACAGCCACTATTATCATGCACAGAGGGTTGAAGGCAGTCACAAAAACAGGGCCCCTTTCCTTCATCACTACTCCTTGAATATAGTATGCAATCCCAGAGCACATTATTCCCTGCATTAGTGCAAGTTCAACTGTTAAAATCTCTTAGCTTAGGAACATGGATGCTAGCATAAGATCAGATGTTTTAACATCTAAAACAGAGTCTTATCCTAGAAGCATCTCACAGAGTAAGCGGCCGTCATGAATCTCATGTCAAATCCTATCAGCCATTGCTTGGCACTCCGCTCCATCACGAGCGCGACTGCTCCACTTTGCGCTGCACCCATGACGCATATCCAGGTGGTCAAGGAAAGCTCTGCTGGATAGGACTTCAATGTATTGGACTGAGCAAATGATAGCCATCATGATGAGTTAGTCATCGAAATATGTTTGCATTTCTTCTATGATTGAAATCGTAAAGCATAATTGGAGTGAGAGAGCATTACTTGCAGTACAAAGAAACAAGACCAACAGAAGCAGCTCGACAGTAGCATGAACACGCCTGCAAGCCAGTGGCCATCATCTTGGCTTCCAGAATCGTTGTTGTGGTTCCGACCCTTTGTCCATATGAATTCTAGCGCTGGTCCCTTGTACATTATCATGAGCAAAGCACCAACCACAGTCACCAGAGTCCCGACAATCTTAGCTTGGCTATGTCGACTCTTGATGTTTATCTTCTCCATTCTAATCCACAAATAAGCATGATTTATTGACATGAGTTAGTTCAACAGCAACTTGATTTTTTTTTTTTTTTTCTAATATATTTTGATGCAAAATATTGAAGTTCTTACCTTAGAAGCATGGCATTAACAAAGGTCACAGCAGGAAGTATGTTGTAAAGGGCAGAGGCAAAGCTTGCATTCGTGTTCTTGGCTCCCATGTAATACATATTTTGGTCAAGCACAGGCCTAGTAACAAAGATAAGCCATGGTCTTAGCGAAGAAGTTGATTTTTATGATGAAGTTTAAGCTGATTACTTAAAAACTTTGGGGGGAGAATGGATGAGTACTCTAGTAGTGCCAAAGCCATTATCTTGAGGAAGTTGGACACTGTCATCTTTGGCCTCACTTTCCTGTTGAAGAGAAGAAGAGACAGATTGGCTCAGAAATAGAAGAGACAAGTAAAGCATGCAATCAGTAATCGTGCTTGAATGAACGCCCACAAGTTGAAGTTGGTGGCCCCTATCGTGAGATAGTGATCTTGTTGTCTCCATCACCACGGCATCATGGCAGTAAGATGCGGACTATTACGTTATTTTATGCTAAGTAGGTCCCTCTCACACAAGGAATTGGATGCGTGGATCAAACGGGTCTTCTGGCTCGCAACTCGCGTCATGATCCAACCGGTCTGGATCAGACCTGCCTCCTGATTTAGATATGGTCTGTGGACAAGTGAAACATAGTGGATTCGGTTCTTATTGTCAATATCTAGCCCCTCGCAGATGCCAATATGTGATCTAGGTGTCAATTAAGATGGATTCTAATGAGGTTTTTCTTTTCTTTTATTCTTAAAGAAGATTTAGTTGAGCTTTCAGCTTTGCATAGAATATGTCACCTTTGGTTCTAGTGACCTGGAGAAAGAACTTTTTTTTAAAAAAATGTAAATTGAGCAAGCAATTTGTTTTCTTGCTAAAATAATTTAGAAAAAATGCATTTGAATTCAGAAGAAAAATAGTTTAGAATCATGCCACTCTTTCCAGGGGAACCTACGTACTGAGGATCCTTCATCCTCCTTCACTGGCTAGGAGTCTTCTTTTGGACTTTTCCCAATGGGCACTCCATATAGTTTTCTTGTTCTAGACTTGTGGGATCACTCTAAAGCTCTTTTCTTAATTTCTTCCTTTCTTTTCCCTCTGGGATAGCTTTCTCTTGTAAATTTTGGAATGTTTGCTGCCTCATTACGGTGGTGATCCAGCTATCTACTGGATTTTTGTTTGCTTTGTCTTACCATCATGAAATGAAACATGTGGAACTGCCACTTTTGTATCATTTAAAAGAAAAGAAAATTTTGCCTAAAGCCAAGCTTCTAAATGATAATACTTCTTCTATCCTTACTTGATCCTAAATATGTGAAGCACTGAAGGAAGTTGTTTTGACCTACAAGCCAAGAGACCAAAAAGAATGCTTGATAGACCGAAATATGCGACTCTTAGAGCATAAAATGCATCCATATATCAGTCATAAACCCTAGCTAGGCAGACATTAATTAGCAAGCAGAGGTTTGCAACATGATGATGCTGGCATGCAAGAATTAAGACCACATATGTATGTGCGATCGTAACACGTGGTGCCTCTCTACATGTGACAAGGAGATGTCATGAAGCCCTGGTTGGTAGAACATGTGACAAGGCCATGTCATGAAGCCCTGGTTGGTAGAAATTAATGCACCATATGTTTCAAGTCATGTAATGCTATCAATAGTCCGGCACCACCTTTCGTTTTGTTTACTTTTATCACCTTTTATCACCACCGAGCAAGGTGCTGACAAGTTAAAGCCAGGTTTAAGTAGTGGCCACAAAGATGAATAGTTTGTCTCATCCACTCCAAGACATGCATGCATGCATTTCAAAGAGGCCATGCCGATCCGCACTTATGTCCACTTCTACCATGTCAACAACGTGGAAATAAACACCTTAGAAAGAGCGAGAGCGAGAGAGAGAGAGAGAGAGAGAGAGAGAGAGAGAGAGAGACCTCTCGAACCACAGAGCAAAAGGGAGGATGACAAAGCGCCGATGGCATTCCGATACACCACGAGCACGTAATGGCTCATGCCTTGCTTGAGCGCGGCAACCGAGATCACGTACATCCCGGCGTACCCAAACTGCAAGAAGACCATGAACAAGTATGGCCTCACTCTGCCCCAAACCTCACCGAAGGCCATCCTGTTCCTCCTCTATCTCCCAACACAAACGCACTCTTCTTCCCCTTGCCACTACTCCAACCTCACAAGACTTCTCTTAGAGGACTCAAGGCTTAATGCAGCCCTTATATAGCTAAAAAATCAGACCATCATCACCACTAGGAACAGTAGCCCTTTGGGGTATCTCCCACATATTCCATTATTCTCCATAAACAACGGGAATAAAAAAAGCCCGATTCAAAGGACACCCAAAGGGGAGGTGAGGTGAGGTCAGGTGAGAGAGGAGCAGAGGCCCACCAAGTGATGCGCTCCAAGGAAGGCCAGCTCTAGGAGGACGAGGAGGGGCGTTTCGCCACCCTTTTAGCGTTTTAAAATAACATTATTGGGGAGTGACTCCTTAAAAGGAACGTCTAATGGAAACAGGGCTTAGTGCAGGCTGATGAGGTGCGAGCTACGGTGGTGGCCACAGGTTGGGGTTGTCTAACTCGGTGCGCTCATCTTCGGATGGCATTGCAACGCAATTGGTTGAGACTTATCCAAATGCCATGGATTTCTTTACACGTTACCACCATTTTGTGACCACACAATCGTGTTCCATGGGTGAAATGCGTGTTGACAAATCATTGTAAAGATGATGATTAGGCCCCCCGTCATGTTACTTCTTGCATAGCATCCATATATGCATAACAACAAGCTTTTAAATTCTAGTGGCCAACGGCTACCATTGTTCTGTATTTTATCATATAATAGGTGGTGTCAATCTATTACATAATAATACTATAATGCACTGACATTCAAGTGTATGTGCTGTTATAATAGCACGTGATGACCAGCTTTGCTTTATCTCACAATAAATCGAATCGAAGGTAGAGCTTTGCAAATATATCACAGCCTCTGTTTTTATTGTGAGATTATAATGCAGGATATTTTGCAACTAAGCTTAATGCACTGCAGCAGCCTCGTGTGAATCATGTACTGATAGAGGGGAAGCTTAAAATTTGATGCAGATTAACCGTGCTAGCCCAACGACAGAACTGAAATGTAAGCCATGCCTTTGGATCTCTTGCAAAGGCCAGTACAAGTCATTATAGGAGGCCAGTGTAATGAGATAATGGGGTTGTACAGTTGAAACTTTACCTTTGGATAAATTGAAGCACGAAAAATATTTGACTCAAAGCTTGGGATAGGGGATTCTATAGTGCAAGTACACGAGAGTTTTGGTCAAATTTTCTTCTCCTCTCTCGAGTGGAGTCATCACAACTTGTCTAATTTTTTAAAGGAAATGAAGAAGAGAAGTGTCTGACCAAAACACCCCATGGCTAATTGGCCCATGGTTTCTCCAGCACACATGAATATTGATGAGACCATGACATGGTGATCATGATCTTGTCCTGTCGCCTCTGGATATGTAGGCTTTTTCGAGTGCATGGCTGACTAACCACTTTCCGCATAATGACCATGCCTGAGATTACTTGGATGCACAAAATCTTGACTTGATGGAGCCTCATCTTTTAGAGATGAATTCTGGAATTTAGATACGATTTCAATCCGAATCAGAACATGAACCAAGAGATATCTGACGAACCTCCTAAGATGATGGGATTGTTAAAAATTATTTATATATGAAATATCATTAATTATAATTTTAATTTTTTAAAATTGATTGAACAAGTTCGGTTTAATGATGCAAGCTAAATAAGCCCACTGTTATTTAAAATTACGATCAATTTGGTTTACCTTTGAGCTCACTTTTTATTGATTGATATGGTTGGCAGTTTATGTGGTCTTAAGACTTAACAGTGATTCATGATGCTGCGTTTTGATTTAGATAGTGTTTGAAATAGAAAATAAAAGGGGATATCCCCTGAATATCCCCTCTGATTTCAAAAGCCATAACTATAAGGGAGTGTTTGAAATAGGTATTCCCCTTATCCCCAAAGCTATTACTAGAAGGGATATATCTGAAAAAGTTTAACTAGAGGGGATAACCCATGTTTAACCATGGGTTATCCCCTAAACTTATTCCCTAGGGAACCCAGGAACAACTAAAGTTATCCCTTGATGGCAGACTTGTAATTTTAAAAAGGTGCTTATTCCTTCAGCTATCCTCTGGATAAATGCTATCCTATACATTTATCCAGGGATAATTTTTGGGAAGTCAAACACTACCTAAAGGATAGCTGGAAATAAAGTTAACCAGAAGGATAATCCATGGTTAACCATGGGTTATCCCCTCAATTTATTCCCTAAGGTAGTGTTGATTGAAAAAATATTATCCATGAATAAGTGTACGAGATAGAGTTTGTCCCTTGGCTATCCCTAGGGATATCCCTTGACTATCCCATTGATCATATCAATGCAAAAAGGTAAATCCATAGGATAACTTTTTTTTACTTTTATTTGGAGGGATAACCAGCTATTCCTGCATTCTCTATGGAATAAATTGAGGGGATATCCCATGGTTAACAATGGTTAACCATGGATTATCCCTTTGGTTAACTTTATTCCCAGCTATCCCTTATAGTTATAGCTTTTGGGAATAAGAGGGATATCCCTTGGATATCCCCTCTTATCCCCTATTTCAAACACTACCTAAAAAATACAGAAATAGCTGGTTATTCCTCCAAATAAGAGTAAAAAAAAGTTATCCTATGGATTTACCTTTTGCATTTGATATGATCAATGGGATAGCCAAAGGATATCCCTAGGGATAGCCAAGGAATAAACTCTATCCCGTACACTTATCCATGGATAATATTTTTTCTATCAAATACTACTTTAGAGTTTCATTGGATAGGTATAAAATAACCTTTAAATGATTATCTTAAAGAATAGGATTAATCAATTCCTATACCACTAGATCAATAAGAGTAAATTCATCTTCTTTATATTTTATGTGGATGATATTTGGTCTATCATAGTGATTTTGGTTTGCTATATAAGACTAAACAATTATTGTCTATGATTTTTAATATAAAAGGTCTTGGTATCTTATCTTTTATTCTTAAAATTAAGATCGATATAGATAGATCTTGTTGGTATGTTAGGACTTTTACAAAGAACTTGCATTTATGTTGTGCCTAGTAGGTTTAATATACAAATTATAGGTCAGGGGATACACATGTTATGTAAGGTGATATGTTTAGTTTAAACTGGTAACCCAACATGATTTTGAGAAAGAATTAATCAAGAATATACCTTATATTAGTGGAACTAATAGTTTATTATATGTATTAATTTGCATCAAACATTGCTTATGCAGTATGTATTCTTGATAAATATTTATCAAACATTAGTTTGAACATTAAAATGCTATCAAAATAGTGATATGGTTCTTAATAAGAACAAAAGGTTTTATGTTAATATATAGAAAGATTGATAATTTTGAATAGTTAATTACTCAGTTTCAGATGTTGCTGGTTCTTTTATCGATATAAAATTTATTATAGGTTATAATTTTATATTAATTAGAGGAGGCATATTTTGTATGAGTATCAAAAGATACTCATTGCTCCTTATATTACACAAGCTATATTTGTTGCATGCTATGAAGCTGCAACACTGGCTATATAGCTAAAAGATTTGATTTTAGGGCTTGCTGTTATTTATTCCGTCTTTAGATCACTAAAATATGTTGTATTTTCAAAGGTCAATAAAATATTAGTAGCTCTAAATATATGAAGATTAAATATCTTATGATCAAAAAATTAATAAAAAAGGAGACATTATTGTTAAATATATTGGTACAAAAAGGCATATTTTAGGAATGAATTGTATTTATTGAAACATATTAATGATATGGATGTTTTGGAGGTTTTAATGTATTTAGGAATGAATTGTATTTATTGAACTCTCACAGATTCACTTATTGTATAGTTATCATTAAACATATTTTATTTTTTGGATACATTTATTTGATATACAATTATCATTATTGTTTTATTAATACTACATTGCTTTTATTTATATGTGCACATTGTTAATATATGACATGCATGCTAATGAAAACTTAAGACTTGGTATCAGTCTAGAATGTTAGTATTGCCCAGCTATGCAACCCAAGAGAGATGGATGAATTGGGTTCTTAAAACTTTTTTTTAGCAAATATATGATATTTTAAAGAACTAAAATTATCAAGTATGAGGTGATATGAGGTGCAGTGGAAGCCAATTAAGTACAAGTAAATAATCATACACAAACACAAAAGTTTATAGTGGTTCAATGCCAATCTCTGCACCTACATCTACTCCCGAAAGACCTCTTAAAAATTTTCTCCACTAATCATTATCCAAACGATTACAACCCTAGCTAACCCAACTAGCTTCTTATTTACCAGGCATAAAGAAGCCATACAAAATACCAATTATGGGTTTGGCACATCCAACACATGTTTCTACCAAGTTGAAACTTAAATAAATCAACAATAATATAGATTTCAAAATAAGACAGCTCTTATATGAGCAAATGATGCAATAATGGCACTTTATAGATTTTGATAAGTCTCCTCTTTGATGAGCTTCTCTTCCTTGAATATTATGGCTTTGATCACTTGATGAAGCTTCTCTTAAAATTCGATGGAGTCTTGAATGAGCTTTGATGGCTTTTGAAAGCTTTGGCTTGAAGGCTAAAACTTTCTGAATTTTCTCCTTTAATTCTCTTGAATCTCCTTTAATTCTCTTGAATCACTCTTAAAAGCTCTTACCAACCCTTTAATTCATTATTTGAACTTGTATTATAGTCTTATGAAGGATTAGAACGTTAACTAGCTGTTTTGGACTGTTGGGGGTAGTTGGAGCGAGAGTTTTGAAGCTTGAATCGCATCAGAAACTAGTTGTTATAGTGCTTGTTACTGGATTAGTCGACTACCATGCCGACTAATTGGGGAAAACTTTTCATAAATACTCTGTGAAGCTTAAATTTCTCTTGTTAGCTGACATGGGAGTCAGCTACTTTGTTCCAAATGTCCAGAATTGATTCCAACTCCATGAAAAACTCTTGATTTAATGAATCCAAGTAAATTATCCCTTACATCTTGATTCTTTCCATAGAACTCATTCTCAAACATCTGAATCTCAATTATTTGAAGCTTGAAACTTCCTTCTTTGGTCTTGGTCTTCTTCAAAACTTCCTTTCTTGTACCAAAGACCTTGTTAAAGGCTTGGATTCTATCTTCTTCATCTTAGTGACTAATGTATGCCTGCAATGCATTATAGCACTACATCAAACTAATTAGTAACTCACTTAATTATTTTATAATCATCAAAATCAATGTAGGGTCAATAGTTTGTAACATGCTAAAAATTTTATAATTTTTATAATATTAAAGGTATTTTCATTTGTTATGAAAGTCGTATGGTTTCAATGATGTGTGGGTGTGTTGGCCACTTGATAAATGTAAGAAAAAAAAATTTTATGGTGTAAATGAGTATATTTTTGTGTGTTAATAATTTTGATTTAAGAATTTGAAAGATTGAAGTTTTAATAAGCTTAAATCATTAAAAAAGTCAAGTTTAATTGAGTTTTGCACTTAAGTGTTGTATTTTAGCAATTGGAGTCGACTCTAATTGGTGAGGAGTCGACTCTGGCACGATTTAGAACTTCTGGCATACTCTAAAGTCAACTCCTGTAAAAGGCGAGTCGACTTTTATAGAAAAATAGAAAGATAATAAGTTTGTTTCATGTTCGAGCTGGCTCACAATTCTGCTCGAGCCAACTCGCGGTTCTGCTCGAGCCGACTCAAAGACTACAAATTTTCTAGATTAAATCTTTAAAATTTCATATTTATTTCATTTAAGTCAAATTTAAGTGTCATTTAAATTGTTAGATTTTTAAAATTGAGCTCTTCGAGTTGGCAAAGTCTTTTCCTAAAAATATTATATAAAAGTATCAATTTAAATAAAAAATAATATATGGCCTATAAATCAATTAAAAAGTATATGTTTAAGGGTGAAATAGGAAAAGACTCTGAGGTCAATTACTAATTGTTCTAAGGGAAACTTGAAAAAGAAAATTTAAGAGCAAAATATTATGGTTATGAGTGAGCCCATATTTTCAAAAAGCATGCATTAAGAGTGTTCAAGGGCAAAATAAGATTTTGCCGGGTTATTTAAAGTTACTATTCATGCCTTGGCCCCCAAGTCATCATAAAAGAAAAAGGAAAAATGTGGGTTTCAGTCAGAGAAAGGAAGAGAGAAAGAAAGAAAGAAAAGAGAGGAAGAAGAGAAGGAGAAGAAGAAAAAGAAAGAGAAGGGAAAGAAGAAGGAAGGAAAGGGAAAGTTTGGGGCTCGTGCTTGTCTCTAGGTAAGCTATAGCTTTCCTAAACCTTGCATGGCTTTAGATTTTTCTTAGATTCTTATATTTTGAGATAATAGTAGATGTAATCTTAGTTAAAGGAAGGGTGAAAGAAAATAATAAGATATTAGAAGTTAGATCATGTATGCATGCATGATTTCAAGGGAAAACCTTGTGTGCAGGTAATCCTAATAACTATTGTGTCTGTATATTAACGTAGGTCAAGAGGGTTATTTCAGGAAGCCGAAATACTGGAGTTGAGAACCAGTTAAAAGAATATTTTTGCTAAGGTGAGTGGGTTTCTCATATAGCAATGAAAAGTTTATTTTAAGCTAGTATAATGATATTAATACCTAGCCATGATATGATATGTTTAGTAGAGTATTATATGTGTCTTATACCTGGGAAATAAGAACCTAGTATATGATATTTGGATACATGAGTTTTAAGCATGAGTCTCAAACAAAAAGAATAAAGCATGAATTTTGATGCATGGATTTTAGATGCATACATGGCATATTTGCATGATAAATTATTAAAAAGAACATATTTTGGATGCATGTATCATATAGAGCATTCGGATAGCTATGGAGCTGATCACCCTTTAGACTGTGTCATAGCTAAGCATTGCATACTACTATTGAGCTGGCACCTCCTTACGATTCGATCGTACGATGAATCCTAGGATCATGGATGAGTACACGCTTGACCAAGCCCAGTAGGGCAGGTTGTAAGCAGCCCATAGAGGTATGAATCATAGCTCAGTAGAGTTGGTTACTATATAGCCCATGGGGGCAGAGTGAAAACTTGAGGTTCTAGAGTTAAGAAACAAAACACTTTGTCGGATGAGTCATACGGGTAAGGGGTGCTATTTGTGTGAGGATCCTATTGCCAGTCATGCACCGGATGAGAGTACACCTACAGAAGGATGATTATAGGATGATATATCGAAGGTTTTACACATAGTCCAGCATTATAAAGTTTGAAAAAATCATGTATTTGGTTTTATAAAGAGCCAGTGGGTCAAATACATATCCCAGTGGGGATCAGAGAGATGAGTAAAGAATGTCTGGGCTGTATAATGAGGATACACATATATACGTGTATATATATATATATATATATATGCTTTATAAAGTATTACATCATGCATAAATTTTTATATAAATGAGTCATTCAAAGAGTATTTCAGTACTGGTATATTGTTGCAAGCATAAGCTAAATTACAAGTTATCTTTTATCATTTCAAAAAGGTGTAATTATCCATGTATAGAGATGTCTTCCAATGGAAAAATACTAGTATGATATTTAAGTTTAAGATGTATATTATTTGAAGAATAAGCTACATTTTAAGTTTTTTGATATCATATTCACATGAGTATTATATGTGTTTGCTCATGTTACATGTGTTTATTATGCTTTAGAAATGATGATATGATTCTCTATTTCCCATGGTTAGATGGTTATTCAGTCACTGGGACTTAGGTCTCACCCCTCTATGATTAACACTTTTACTTTCAGATCAATGAGCCCATCTGGCAGGATCAAAGGATTAGTAGGATCGAATTTTTAGCTGGTAAAGATTGCTTGGATGCAAGAAGATAAATGATAGCTTTGTATATTGAGTTAGTGTAGAGTAACTTTCGTGTGTATGTATATGTGTATATATATAGTGAGGCATCGTGATATATCAGACTTATTTGGATATGAATGAAAAACTGATGTTTTGGAGAGAATTATGAGCATAATGTAAGTATCAATGATTGTGTTGTCGTTTGTAAATGTGATCTTGTAAACTTCCTGAGGATGTCATGAGAAATATTACCTGAGCAAGATGATGCTTAGTGTTGATTTGATTTTGTAGTGATATACATGTATATATGAGCAGATATTAAAAAGTATTGAACATGATGCATTTATGCATTTTTGAGTGTCTACCGCTTGTGATAATCCGTTTAAGTTTTCTAGGTCTTTATGGAGCACTATATAAAGGCTAGGAGAACCACATCCAATTACCGCAAGTGTGCAAGTTTGTTGTCGGTGGCCCCTGTGGGATAGGGGTGCCATCAATTTATGGTATCAGAGCCCTAAGTTATTAGGTCCTAGGGGAATAAGTATGAGTCTAGGATGATTGAATGATTATGATTATAGTTATTGAATGATGAAACTGATGTAATGAATGATGTCTTGTAGGATGATTACTACAAGGGCAACTAAAGAGACAGAACCATCCTTAAGCAGGGGTAGAAGCAGGGGTCAGAGTAGCCCCAGAAGGTCAGCTAGAGAAGGTCAATTTAGTAGAATGGCTTCTAGTGATTCCATCAAGCCAGTATCAAATGAGGCTAGAGTGAGGGCATCTTCAAAACAGATGTCAGAGCCTTCTTCACAATCTGCTACCCCTGTGCCAGTGGACCCATCTCGGGCATAGATTCAGGGGCCCAGTATGCTAGAGCTGGTAGGCATGATTCCTCAGACTGTGGTAACAATTGTCGGTGCTAGTTTCAACCTTCAAACTAAAAACTTGGAGGCTAAGAGGAATGTAGAAAGAGCCAGAAAGTTGGAGGCTCTGGAGTTCCAGGGACTATTGATCCTATTCAGGCTGAGGCATAGTTACAGAGGATCGAGAGGGTATTTGATGTGATGAGATGTTCTGAGAAGCAGAGGTTGAGTATTGCCATATTTTTGCTGAAGGGTAGAGCCCAGAGCTGGTGGAGATCTGTTTTTAGCAGGCAGCCCTAGGGAGTGAAGTTGTCATGAGGGGATTTTAAAAGAAAATTTCATCAGCAGTATTATTCTGAGGTTTATAGGGATTAGAAGAGGAAGGAGTTCCTTAGTCTAACCTAGGGGAGGATGTCTATGGCAGAATATGAAGCTACTTTTATTGAGTTATCTCAGTTTACTGGGGCATTGGTGGCTGATAAGAGGGAGAGGTGTAGACTATTTTAGGATGGATTGAATCTCCCTATTAAAGCTAAGACTCATATACAGATTTATAATAGTTATTCTGAGTTGGTGCAGGGAGCACTTAGAGCTGAGGAGATTGAAAAAGAATTTATGAGTAGGAGACATGATAAAATGAAAAGAAGTGCTTCTAGTTATCCTTATGCTCCAGAAGGGACTCAGCCATTTAAGAAACCCCAGAGGGCAGGACAGTTTCAGTCCGGGTTTAGAGCCCCTAGTAGTATGGAAAGGGGGTCAGTATCTATGTCAGCTTCCAGTCCAGCTCAGAGAAAGCCTTTTGGGAGAGTGCCTTAGGTTGCCACCAGCAGGGTGTCTAGTAAGGTGGGAGAGCAGGGTCATCCTTCTGGTGGAGGAAGAAATATACCTCCATGTAATTGTTGGATCACGGAATGGAAAATCCCAATCTAATTGGAATAAAATGGCAGCGGAAACAAAATAAATTTATTCCATAACCCACCAAGGATCACATGCGTTTCATAAAAAAACGAAAGAAGGATAAACAAAAAATATTACCTTTTGTTGATCAGTATGTAATCTATCTGTTCTTATGTTGGGTTTGCTCAGATCTTCAAAGGTGCTGCCTTCAGAAAGACGACCACCCTCTACAAGTATCCACACACGAACGGACACCAAAGCAGTTTTTGAATGCTAGTTCAAAGTTCATTTTTCACAAAAATGAACCATCATCTTCAACTCTCTGTTTTTCTATTTTCAAGGCAAAAGACACGACCCTTCAAATGCCCCAATAGACACGACCTTTCAAATGCCCCAATAGATATTAAAAATGTATATATACATATATATATATATACAAGTCTGCTAGGGGTTTTAGGTTAACTAGGATTTTAATTAATATTTATTTAAAACTAGGGATTTTTGGTTAACTAGGATTTTAATTAATATTTATTTAAAACTCCTTTTAAATAATAACAATTTAAATCCTAATCCTTACCAAATAAGGAATTTATATTTTTAACCAAAAACCTTTATAGATTATTTTCTTATCCAATAAGAAAATATAACTAATTAATTACTTGTCATAATTTAAATTACGAATTTAAATTTTCTCAAAATTAAACTCGAATCTAAATAACAACTAATTGTTATTCATAATTAAAATAATCTCATCATTTTAAATTACTATAGAGAGTAACAAACCATAACCATTATTGTCCGTTCTTAGTGTGCGACCCTGTAGGTTCAATTAACGTTGGCAGTAGGCCTAAATCACATTTTGATCTTACAAGTCATAAGCGGCCTCTAGCAAGACATTATGACTATCCAAGTTAAATGAAAAGCTTATGTTTCGAGATACCTTAAAGTAGCTAATGACATAATCCCTTTTGTCACATGATATCTGATAGAATATAAGGCATGGAAAAAGTCAACCTTATATCGCTCTATCTTTAATTTTTCGAAACCCAATTAGACTGACTAAACAAATGATATTGATCTCCATCAATTCATTTGAGCACGGCCATACATTTCTCAGTCTCAATCATCGAGGGGGCCAGAGATATCTCTCTTAATAAGAGGGATAAATTCCATCTTAATCACTCATATCTCACTACATGATTTTATTATGTTTAAGCATAATCTTTATAATCATTCGGACAATGTTTGATTATGTCAAAACATAATATTCCTCATGTTGAGAACCATAGCAATCTCAGGTCTAAGGATTTAATGACACAACTACTAGAGATTAACTTATGACTTTGATCCATGTATTAATCTCAAGGCGGATCTTGTCCAATATTTGTTCTCAACAAATACATATAAATTTGATTTGTATCTCATACACATATTTATCCCGTGAATATCAATCAAATTTCATACTAATCTTAATTTATTATTATTCCCACAACAATAACCGATTAGGGACATTTAGAATAATTAATAATATTATTCAAGGACATTATTATATAATAAACATGTAAATTATGATAATAGTAAATGTTCATAAATATTTAAATACCATGTCCATACAATAGGCTTAGGGCACTATTACTAACAATCTCCCACTTGCACTAGGCCCATTCATTAATGTATCTGTTGACCCAATTATTGATTTTGATGATTAACAAAACTAATTGAGTATAACATTTGAAGTTACTAATGATTTTGGTTTAGTTTTTCAGTTTATGATATGATTTATTAATCAAAATCACAAGAAAAATCAAGTTCTAGTTCGAATCTAATGTCAAGGTAAGATTGCAGACATTAGAGTCGACACATGGAATCGGAGAGTCGACTCCAAAAATTGGCACAGACTTAGAGTCGACTCCTGGACTGTTAGAGTCGACTCCAGAAGATTTTCTTATCGACCCCAAAAAAGTTAGAGACGACTCCAGATCGAGCGGATTAGGGATTTTCGATTTAGAGCCGACTCCAGAAAAGTTAGAGTCGACTCCAGTTTGTCAGAAATGACTTCAGAACTGTCAGAACGTCTCTAAACTTTATCTTTATCTTTTTAATCCCAACGGCTATTACTATATTTGGTTCTAATCCTTCTTACACTTGTTTCTAACGGATAGTTTTAAGCTATTTATGGATTAAGAAGAATCTATAAGAAGAGGTTTCATTGTATCCAAAAAAAAGAGGAAAAACAAGAAAACAAGAGAGAAAATTAGAAATACAAGAGTGAAATCCATCAGAAAATCAAAAGAGAAAAGAGGAAAGATTCGAAAGGAAAGATTATACTGATCTCCCAAAAGATAAGAGAGAGATTTCTAGCATTCCTTGTTCTATTTTGAAGAAATACCAAAAGAAGAAGCAAGCCCTAGCTTTCTAATCTTCGGAGCTTCAAGAGCATTCTAAAGGAAGATTCACTCAAGAGAAGAGAAGAAGCAAGCCACCAAGATCTGCAAATCAGGCTTTGATTCCTATCTCTTTATTATTGTTTTATTATTGTATATTTTCTCATTGGAAGAGCTTTTAAATTTGTAAAAATGTTATTGTTTGCTGGGTCAATCAGAGGATTGATTCCGTTGAGGCTGTTAGCCTTGAGCAAGCAGTTTGCTTGTGTTGTAAGGTTGTGTGCTGGTGAGCCTTGAAAACCAGCTGGGTTCGTTGTGCACCCGGAAAACAAACAAGTTTGAGTTGTGAGCTTACAAAACAACTCTGCTATAATCAGATTGATTATAGTGTGAACCCAAGAGATACTTGGAGTGGATGTAGGTGTAGGTACACCGAACCACTATAAAACTTCTTGTGTTTGCAGTGATTGTTTCCTTATCTCTTACTCTCTATCTTTGCACACTCTGTTTTAATTCGTATACATCTAAGTTTTTACTTCCGCTGGGGGATTGTTTTTTAAAAGAGTTTAATTTTTGAAAAACCCAATTCACCCCCCCTCTTGGGTTGCTATCTGGACCAACAATTGGTATCAGAGCTAGTGCTCATTTGATTTGATCTAACGATCAAGAGTCAAAGATCCATATGGCAACTCAAGCTGGTTCATCTTTTTCGAAGGCCAATCTACAAATAGACCACCCTTGTTTAATGGTTTAAACTATGGTTATTGGAAGGCTAGAATGAAAATTTTTATTCAAGCACTTGACTTTGATCTATGGAGCATTATAGTCAGTGGACCACACACACCCACTACTAGAATTAATGGCATGGAGATTCCTAAACTGGAAACGGAATGGGATGAACATGATAAAAAATTGGCACAACTTAATGCCAAGGCTATGAATGTTTTGTACTATTCATTAGATGCAAATGAATTCAATCGTATATCTATTTGCATTTCTGCTAAGGAAATCTGGGATAGACTTGAGGTTACCCATGAGGGAACAAATCAAGTCAAGGAATCCAAGATTAACATGCTAGTTCATAAATATGAATTGTTTAAAATGGATGCATGTGAATCTATTTCTGATATGTTTACAAGATTACTGATAGTTAATGGTTTAAAAAGTCTTGGTAAATCTTATGATAATTTTGATCTTGTGAAAAAGGTTTTGCGTTCCTTGCCTAGGACTTGGGAAGCTAAAGTGACTGCAATACAAGAGGCAAAGGATCTAAGTACCCTACCCCTGGAAGAATTATTGGGATCCTTAATGACTCATGAGCTTCAAGTTAAGCAACATATTGATGATGATGAGTCAAAGAAGAAGAGGACTATGGCTCTTAAGATTTCTGAATATATGGAAGAGCCTCATGAATCTGAAGATGAAAGTGATGATGAGGACATGGCACTCATCACAAGAAAGTTTAAAAGATTCATGAAGAAAAAGAAGTTTGAAAAGAAAAAGCCCTTTGCTAGAAAAGATGAGGACAAGGGCAAAGAAAAAGAAGTTATCTGTTTTGAATGCAAGAAGCCAGGACACTTTAAATCTGAATGCCCACAACTAAAAAAGGCACCCGAAGATTCAAAAAGAAGGCAATGATGGCCACATGGAGTGATTCGGAAAGCTCAAGTTCCGAAGAGGAAGAAAAGAGTGAAATGGCCAATCTATGCTTCATGGCTGACAATGATGAGGTAAGTCCAAGTTTTCTTGATGATTTTACTTTCGATGAGTTGCATAGTGCTTTTTATGAATTAATGGATGATTTTGCAAAATTAAGTTCAAAGAACAAAGATCTAAAAAATCAAATGCAAAATCTATCTTTAGAAAATGAAAAGCATGTTGTAGAAAAAGAACTTTTGAAAAAAAATGAAAGCTTGAAAAATGAAGTTGATAGACTTAAACCTATAGTTGATAAATTTACTTTAAGCTCTATCAAACTTAATATGATTTTGGACAATCAAAAAGCTATTTTTGATAAAGCTGGATTAGGATATAATCCACTTAAAAAGCAAAAATCATTGAAAATATTTTTGTACATGCTGAAAAATCATCAAATATTACTTGTTTTAAATGTGGAAACAAAGGACATAAATCTTATATGTGTAAAACTCCACATGATAAAAGAAAGATGATTTGGGTTCCCAAAGGAACAATATTTATTGCATCTAACCATGAAGGACCCAAGAAGGCTTGGGTACCTAAAGTTAAGATATGAATATTTTGCAGGAGTGTCTTGCAGCCATCAGACTGAAAAAAAGTGGTACCTTGATAGTGGTTGCTCAAGACACATGACGGGTGACAAAGATCAATTCATCACCCTTGAATCGAAAAGAGGTGGAGTAGTTACTTTTGGTGATAATGGTCAAGGCCATATCATGGGTATTGGTAAGATTCAAATTACTCCATCTACTCATATTGATAATGTTTTATATGTTGATGGACTTAAGCATAATTTAATAAGTATTAGCCAACTGTGTGATAAAGGTTTCAAAGTTTCCTTTGAAGCTTCTATTTGCACTGTTACTAATCCCATTGATAACAGCATTATTCTTGTTGGTAAACGTTATGGCAATGTGTACTTAATTGATTTGAGTAATTTATCTCAAGTAATCATTGCTTAGTTGCTAATAATGCTAAGATGAATGAGATTGGTTGGCTATGGCACCGTAGATTAGGTCATGCAAGCACACACCTAATTTCTAAACTATTGAAAATGGATCTAGTTAAAGGTATTCCTAGTTTAAATTTTGAAAATAATGAATCTGATGCATGTCAATTTGGAAAACAAACAAGAACTTCTTTCAAATCTAAGAATGTTGTTTCAACTACTAGGCCACTAGAGCTACTACACATGGACCTTTTTGGACCTACTAGAACCACAAGTCTAGGAGGAAAGAAATATGGTCTTGTGATAGTAGATGATTACTCTAGATTTACTTGGGTAATATTTTTTGGCTCACAAAGATGAGACTTTCTCAATATTCCTAAATTTGTTAAGAAAGTCACAAATGAGAAAAACACTACCATAGTATCTATTAAAAGTGATCATGAAACTGAATTTGAAAATCACTTATTTAAAAATTCTGTTTTGAAAAAGGCATATATCATAATTTTTCAGCACTAGGACACCTCAACAAAATGGAGTTGTAGAAAGAAAGAATAGGACTTTAGAAGACATGGCTCGTACCATGCTATGTGAAAGCCAACTTCCAAAATATTTTTGGGCAGAAGCTATAAACACAGCATGTTACATCCTAAATAGAGCCCTGATTAGACCTATCCTTAAGAAGACTCCCAATGAACTATAGCATAATAGGAAACTAAATTTAGGTTATTTTCATGCATTTGATTGTAAATGCTTTATTCATAACAATGATAAGGACAATCTTGGGAAGTTTGATGCAAAGTCTGATGAAGGCATTTTCCTAGGATATTCTACATCTAGCAAGGCATATAGAGTATTTAATAAAAGAAGCTTAGTTGTAGAAGAATCCATTCATATAGTGTTTGATGAGTCTTTAGCATCAAGTTCGGGTAAAATTGATGATGAGGAAGATACATCTTTGCTTGAAAGAGGTATTAAAAATTAAATGTATCTTCAGATCAAGAACCTAAAGCTAAGGATGATGACTCACCTAAGGATGATGATATTGATACTGCTCATAATGATAAAGATCTACCTAGAGATTGGAGATATGCTTATGGTCATCCTAAGGACCTAATCATAGGTGATCATCTCAAGGCATAAGGACTAGATCATCAATGAGAAATATCAATAATCATCTTGCATTTGTATCCCATATAGAACCAAAACTATAGAGGAAGCTGAGAAAGATAGTTATTGGATGTTAGCAATGCAGGAAGAGTTAAACCAATTCACTAGGAACCAAGTTTGGACTCTAGTAGATAGACCTAGAGATCACCCTTTAATAGGATCTAAATGGTTTTTAAAAATAAATTGGATGAAAATGGCTTGGTGATTAGAAATAAGGCTAGATTAGTTGCAAAGGGATATATCAGGAAGAAGGTATAGATTTTGATGAAACCTTTGCACCTGTTGCTAGATTAGAAGCCATTAGACTACTGCTTGCATTTGCATGTCATATGAATTTCAACTTATTTCAAATGGATGTTAAAAGTGCATTTTTAAATGGTTTTATAAATGAGGAAGTTTATGTTGAATAACCTCCTGGTTTTGAAGATCATGAATTTTCAAACCACGTCTTCAAACTACACAAAGCACTTTATGGTTTAAAGCAAGCACCTAGAGCTTGGTATGATAGATTAAGTAAATTCTTAATTGAAAATAAATTTTCTAGAGAAAATGTTGATAAAACTTTATTTTTAAAAAGAAAAGAAAATAATTTTTAATTGTTCAAATTTATGTTGATGACATTGTATTTGGTGCTACTAACAATCTCTTTTGTCAAGAATTTGCTAAGTTAATGCAGGAGAATTCGAGATGAGCATGATGGAAGAACTCAACTTCTTCCTTGGACTTCAAATCAAACAAGAGAAAGCGGGGATTTTCATCAACCAAACAAAGTACACAAAGGAAATACTCAAGAATTTGGTATGAAATCTGCTAAACCCCTTGGTACGCCAATGAGTCCCTCATGCAAGCTGGACAAGGATGAAGAAGGTAAGAAAGTAGATCAGAAGTATTACCGAGGTATAACGGATCACTTCTTTACTTAACTGCAAGTAGACCAGATATTATGTTTTCTGTTTGCCTATGTGCAAGATATCAATCTAATCCTAAAGAATCACATTTATTTGCTGTTAAAAGAATCTTTAGATACTTAAATGGAACTAAAAATGTAGGATTATGGTATTCTAGAGACTCAACTTTGAAATTGATTGCTTATTCTGATTCTGATTATGCTGGTTGTAAATTAGATAGGAAGAGTACAAGTGGTGCATGCCAACTTTTAGGAAATAACTTAATCTCTTGGTTTAGCAAGAAGCAAAATTCGGTTGCATTATCCACTGCTGAGGCAGAGTATGTTGCAGCTGAAAGTTGTTGTGCTCAAATCCTTTGGATTAAGCGACAACTTGAAGATTATGGTATCACACTTGATAAAATTCCTTTTAGATGTGATAATACTAGTGCAATCAATCTAACTAAGAATCCAATCCAACACTCTAGAACTAAACACATAGAAATTAGACATCACTTTATTAGAGAACATGTTTCCAACAATGATGTTTGTCTTGAATATGTGAATACTAATGATCAATTAGCTGATATTTTTACCAAACCATTAAGTGAAGAAAGATTTTGTTATCTTAGAGGAGAATTAGGAGTTTGTGATCCTTTAGAATGACTTTCTGAAACTCTTAAGGACAACAACTATCTAGACTTCATCAATTTCTTGAAAATCCTCTATGTTCAATAAGGAAATTTATCTAGTTGATTCATTGTTTCCCCAATTAATTAAGGAACACTTATCTAGAGTTTGATGATTAATTTGATTAGTTTCAGATCCTTGAAATTTGAATTTTTTACTGAAACTATTGTGGAGTCGACACCTACAGTTTGTGGAGTCGACACCTTCCTATTTGATGTTCTGTCTGGGCAATTAGAGCCGACACCTGCTTCTGCAGAGCTGACTCTAATTCGGGCGCTGATAGATTTTCTGGTTCGGAGCCGACACCTCACTTTGTGGGAGTCGACTCTAAGTGAACCTAGGTCAAAAATATATAGGCGGAGTCGACACCTAACCGGATTCTATCATCTCCAATCCTCTCTAGAGCTGTTCCAAACCTATTCCAACCCTCTAAACTCTTCAAATCCCTTGATTACTCATTCCAATCAAATCCTATGGCTCCTAAAAGGCATGCTATCATTGGAGGTTCGGCCGTTCCCACAAGGCATCGCACGATTCGGAGGCAAGCGCCATCTTCATCATCTTCTGCCACTCGTGAGGCTTCTCCACCATCTCCATCTTCTCCTCACATCGAACAATTAGCGGGTAAGGCTATCACAACCGGAGGAAAGGTTGATTTCGATTTCTTTGCTTCAGAGGGTTTCTCTATTGGGCGTCAATTGAAAGAAATGGGATGGGAGAAAGCTTGTTCCTTGGATGTTCCTACCTACCCGGCCCTCGTAAGAGAATTCTACAATGATTTGAGTAGAGGAGAGGGAGGTTTAGTAAGTTATGTGAGAGGAACAAGAGTTGTGATCACTGCTGAGATACTTAAAAATTTGTTAGAGATGCCCACTATTGGGATAAATGAGTATCAGCATGATGATCATGGTGGTGCCCTATCTAGGATGTTGGGGAAAGAGGTATCTGAGTTTGAGGAAATTTTAGCAAATCAACTGAATTTGGAACTTAGACTTCTTCACAACATCTGCAGGAGGATATTATTTCCAAAGATAGGCAGATTTGAGTATGTCTCAGAGCGAGACATCTTGCTGATGGATTGTATCATTACCGGGCAGCCAGTAAACTTAGCTGGGATGATGATAGGATATATGGCAGAGGCAGCTACCAAGAAAAGATCTACATTGCCATATGGTATGATTCTGACTTTGGTATTCAGAAGCCAAGGTGTGTTAATCATGGACAATGAGCCACTGAGGAAATTAAGACATACAGACTACTACAGTGTCTCTACCATTCATCGTATGGGCTTCAGAAAGGTAAATGGTAATTGGATAAAAGGAGGACGAGAGGCTAGAGCAGAGGAGGCCAGAGTTGAGGAATCCAGAGTAGAGGACATCCCTGGACCATCAGTTGTGGGACCATCAGTCCCTGACCCATCTGTTGCGGGACCATCTACTGCTGGACCTTCTGAGGCTAGACCGAGTACATATTCTTCACCTCCACCTCAGACAGCTTTTATATCTGGAAGATTTTCTGATGAGCAGATTGGTCAGCTTAGAGCGTTACTAGCTGAGTATGACAGTCAGAGGAGCAATGATATTTGTCAGTTGAGAGATGACATCAGACAATTTAAGGAGGAGATCAATTCCAGACTCGACTTGATTTCATTTTCCATTAGCCGCTCTGCAGAGTCCCTTGGCACTGAGCTTCAAAGATTTTTGAAAGGATGGAAGGGATTGCAGATGGATCTAGAGCTTATATAGATGCTACTGGACAATTGAAGAAAGATTTAGACCTTGCTGTTGCTCAAGTTGAGAGTTGTCTTGAAGGCTTTAAGAAATCACAAAAGGATGAGATTATGGAAATGATAGGCCATCTGAAGAAAATTGTATGCAAGCATGTTTGATTGATCTTCCATTTCCTACAGTGATACCCTATCTAAGCCTATCCTACCCTAACCTTTTAGAAACCTAAGAGTAGCTTTTCATAGTTTGTATCTTAGGATTTCTAGTTTACTATACTTTGTTAGCTTGTATCCAGGATTTTCTGATTGATATAGTACTTTACTGAGAATGTATTTTGATAGACACATGTAATGCATCTTGAAATGAACTACAATTATCTTTTTATTGCAAATTTGTCTATGACGAGCAATTACAATGAATGAAGTTTACTATCTCTATGATTGAATGAACCAACAACCTCGCTCTTATAACCTACATTATTATTTTTAAACTCACCTTATTGCTGATAACAAAAAAGGGGGAAGAAAATTATATATGCATAAAGAAGAGAGCATGAAAGAATATAAGAGAGAATGAAAGAATATAAGATTTGTAAGATTTCAAAATGTTTTAATCAATTGGCATATCTCAAAAAGGGGGAGAGAAATCTATAAATTCTAATCAATTGATCATATTTCAGTTTATTTACATGTACCTTGCATAGGGGGAGTTATTTAATGCAGGGGGAGCTTAACGATTTTCTATGTTAAATGATTTTCTGTGTCAAATCATCTTGATTGCTGTTTATAATAGAACTCAAGTATGTTTTTTAAAGTTATTTTGAAACTTGACATCAAATTCTCTGTTAAGAAGTTTTACAGCTTTAACAATGTCTATAACACTTATTTCAAATGAATTTTTAATGCATATACTCAAAGTTTTTGTCATCATCAAAAAGGGGGAGATTGTTAACCCAATTATTGATTTTGATGATTAACAAAACTAATTGAGTATAACATTTGAAGTTACTAATGATTTTGGTTTAATTTTTCAGTTTATGATATGATTTATTAATTAAAATCACAAGAAAAATCAAGTTCTAGTTCAAATCTAATGTCAAGGTAAGATTGCAGACATTAGAGTCGACACATGGAATCGCAGAGTCGACTCCGAAAATCAGCACAGACTTAGAGTCGACACCTGTACTATTTGAGCCGACTTCAACAGAAAAGACAGAACGATGGTTTTTTCGGTCACGACTTAGAGTCGACTCCTGGACTGTTAGAGTCGACTCCAGAAGATTTTCGTGTCGACCCCAGAAAAGTCAGAGACGACTCCAGATCGAGCGGATTAGGGATTTTTGATTTAGAGCCAACTTCAGAAAAGTTAGAGTCGACTCTAGTTTGTCAGAAATGACTCCAGAACTGTCAGAACGTCTCTAAACTTTATCTTTATCTTTTTAATCTCAACGGCTATTACTATATTTGGTTCTAATCCTTCTTACACTTGTTTCTAACGGATAGTTTTAGGCTATTTATGGATTAAGAAGAATCTATAAGAAGAGGTTTCATTGTATCCGAAAAAAAAAGGAAAAATAAGAAAACAAGAGAGAAAAATCAGAAATACAATAGTGAAATCCATCAGAAAATCAAAAGAGAAAAGATGGAAGATTCGAAAGGAAAGATTATACTGATCTCCCAAAAGAAAAGAGAGAGATTTCTAGCATTCCTTGTTCTATTTTGAAGAAATCCCAAAAGAAGAAGAAAGCCCTAGCTTTCTAATCTTCGGAGCTTCAAGAGCATTCTAAAGGAAGATTCACTCAAGAGAAGAGAAGAAGCAAGCCACCAAGATCTACAAATCAAGCTTTGATTCCTATCTCTTTATTATTGTTCTATTATTGTATATTTGCTCATTGGAGGAGCTTTTAAATTTGTAAAAACGTTATTGTTTGCTGGGTCAATCAGAGGATTGATTTTGTTGAGGCTGTTAGCCTTGAGCAAGCAGTTTGCTTGTATTGTAAGGTTGTGTGCTGGCGAGCCTTGAAAACCAGTTGGGTTCATTGTGCACCCGGGAAAACAACAAGTTTGAGTTGTGAGCTTGCAAAACAACTCTGTTGTAATCAGATTGATTATAGTGTGGACCCAATAGGTACTTGGGAGTGGATGTAGGTGTAGGTACATCGAACCACTATAAAACTTCTTGTGTTTGCAGTGATTGTTTCCTTGTTTCTTACTTTCTATTTTTGCACACTCTGTTTTTATTCGTATACATCTAAGTTTTCACTTCCGCTGGGGGATTGTTTTTTAAAAGGAGTTTAATTTTTAAAAAACCCAATTCACCCCTCCTCTTGGGTGGCTATCTGGACCAACAGTATCTAATACCTATGACCTAGTATGACAATCATGCTTTGTTTGTAGTAGAGGCTTAGTCAATGGATCAGCAACATTGTCATCTGTTGGAACTCTGCATATTTTTACGTCACCTCTCTCAATGATTTCTCGAATGAGATGATAACGCCTAAGAATGTGTTTGGATCGCTGATGTGACCTAGGTTCCTTTGCTTGTGCGATAGCACCATTATTGTCACAATGAACATCAACAGGATTTGTGATGCTAGGAACCACTCCAAGGTCAGTAATGAACTTCTTGATCCAAACTGCTTCCTTTGCTGCATCAGATGCTGCTATGTATTCAGCTTCAGTTGTAGAATCAGCAACAGTGCTTTGCTTCGAACTTTTCCAGCTAACAGCACCACCATTTAAACAAAACACATATCCTGACTGCGATCGAAATCATCTTTGTCAGATTGAAAGCTTGCATCTGTGTAACCACTTACAACCAGATCATCTTCCAATCCGCCATACACCAAGAACACATCTTTAGATCTTCTCAGATACTTAAGAATGTTCTTGACAGCCGTCCAGTGACTCTCACCGGGATCTGACTGGTATCTACTCGTTATGCTTAAAGCATAAGAGACATCTGGTCTAGTGCACAACATAGCATACATGATAGATCCTATTGCTGAAGCATAAGGAATCTTACTCATGCGCTCTCGCTCATCTTTTGTGTTAGGACACTGAGATTTGCTAAGTGTAATACCATGAGACATAGGCAAGTATCCTCTCTTGGAATCTTGCATACTGAACCTTTTCAGTACTTTGTCTATGTAAGTACTTTGACTTAGACCAATCAGCCTCTTAGATCTATCTCTATAGATCTTTATCCCTAGGATATAGGCAGCTTCGCCTAAGTCTTTCATTGAGAAACATTTCCCTAACCAAGACTTGACACTCTGCAAGGTAGGGATATCATTCCCAATGAGTAAAATGTCATCAACATATAAGACCAGAAATACAATGGCGCTCCCACTAACTTTCTTGTAAACACAAGGTTCATCTTCATTTTTGATAAATCCAAACTCTTTGACTGATTCATCAAAACGAAGATTCCAACTCCGAGAAGCCTGCTTCAAACCATAAATGGATCTTTGAAGCTTGCATACTTTACTAGAATTCTCAGGTTGTACAAAACCCTCAGGTTGTGTCATGTACACATCCTCAAGTAAGTTTCCATTAAGAAACGCAGTTTTAACATCCATTTGCCAAATCTCATAGTCATAATATGCAGCAATGGCAATGAGAATTCTAATAGACTTAAGCATGGCTACAGGTGAAAAAGTTTCATCATAGTCTATACCATGAGTTTGTTTGAAACCTTTTGCAACTAGCCTTGCTTTGTAAGTATGCACTTTACCATCCATGTCAGTTTTCTTTTTGAAAACCCATTTGCACCCAATGGTCTTTGTACCTTCAGGTGGCTCAATCAAGGTCCATACCTGATTATCATACATGGATTGGATTTCAGACTTCATGGCCTCTAACCATTTCTCAGAGTCTGGATCTAACATAGCCTCTTGATAGGTAGTAGGTTCATTTTGATCCACTAACAATACATCATGATTATCAGTCACAAGAAATCCATATCTCTCGGGCTCATGACGTATCCTATCAGATCTACGTAATTTTGTGCTACAGGTGGTGTGTCAACAATGGTTTGTTGACTTTGAGCATCCACAGGCGGTTCAATGTTATCTTGTGGTTCTCGAATTTCTTCGAGTTGTACCTTGCTCCCACTGGTTCCTTTAGAAATAAATTCCCTTTCTAGAAAGACACCATTCCGAGCAACAAACACTTTGTTCTCAATGGGATTGTAAAAGTAGTATCCTTTAGTCTCTTTAGGATACCCCACAAAAAAACATTTGTCAGACTTGGGTTCCAGCTTATTTGAAACTTGACGTTTTACATAAGCTTCACAACCCCAAATCTTAAGAAAAGACAAACTGGGCTTTTTACCAGTCCACATCTCATATGGCGTCTTTTCAACCGCTTTGGTTGGAACTCGATTTAGTGTGAACGCAGCTGTTTCAAGTGCATAACCCCAAAAGGTAAGTGGAAGATCCGTTAGACTCATCATAGATCGAACCATATCTAATAAAGTTCGATTCCTTCTTTCAGACACACCCATTGTGGTGTTCCAGGAGGAGTTAGTTGTGGAATGATTCCACAACTTCTAAGATGGTCATAAAAATCTTGGCTCAAATATTCTCCACCTCGATCAGATCGAAGTGCCTTGATTGTCTTGCCAAGTTGGTTTTGTACTTCATTTTGAAAAGATTTGAACATTTCAAATGATTCAGATTTGTGTCTCATCAAGTAGACATAACCATATCTACTGAAGTCATCAGTAAATGTAATGAAGTACTTGTAACCTCCTCTGGCATCTGAACTTAATGGTCCACATACATCTGTATGTATTAGGCCCAATAATTCATTGGCCCTTTCACTGTGTCCAGTAAAGGGATCCTTTGTCATCTTACCCAATAGACAAGATTCACATGTATCATATGATTCAAAATCAAATGAGTTCAAAAGTCCATCTTGATGGAGTTTTGATATGCGTTTCTCATTTATATGGCCAAGGCGACAATGCCAAAGATAGGTTGAATTTAAGTCATTGGACTTAAATTTCTTGGTAGTTATGTTATAGACAGAAGAATTGTTGGATTTTTGAAGATTCAAAACATAAAGACCATCTAGTAATTCGGCATTTGCATAGAACATGTCTTTATGATAAATGGAGCAATTATTATTCTTAATAATAAAAGAAAAACCATCATTATCCAAACAAGAAACTGAAATAATATTCCTACACATTGTAGGAACATAAAAGCAATTGTTCAAAACTAACAAAAGCCCACTGGGCAAAGAAAGTTCGTAACTTCCTACAGCTAAAGCAGCAACTTTTGCTCCATTGCCTACTCGAAGATCAACTTCGCCCTTCTTCAGTTGTCTACTCCTTTTAAGCCCCTGCACATTTGTGCAAATGTGAGATCCACATCCAGTATCTAATACCCAGGAACTAGAAGGAGAAAAATTAATCTCTATAACATAAATACCTGAAGAACCGGTCTCACCAGTCTTCTTCTTCTTCTTTAGATCCTCCAAATACAGCTTGCAGTTTCTCTTCCAATGACCAGGTTCATTGCAAAAGAAACAGACACCCTCCTTTGGGGCTTTAGCCTTGGGTTTAGGATTGGGCTTGGGTTGAGCATTGGACTTTCCAGCCCTTCCCTTACCCTTTCCTTTTCTTTCTTCATAAGCCCTTTCCCTTTTGAACCATCAGAACATGGCCAGGCTTGGACTTAATATTCTGTTCAGCAGTTTTAAGCATCGTATGCAGCTCAGAAATTGATTTGTCCATTTCATTCATGTTATAGTTCATGATAAACTGGTCATAACTATCAGGAAGTGAATTTAGGATCAAATCTGTTGCCAACTCTTGGCTCAATGGAAATCCAAGCCTATCAAGGTGCTCAATATAGCCTTTCATTTTCAACACATGAGCGCTAACTGAAGCACCCTCAGCCATTTTGCAAGAGTGCAATGCCTTGGTAGTATCATACCTTTCTTGCCTTGCTTGTTGCTGGAACATTTCCTTTAGATTGACAATCATATCATAAGTTTCCATGTTTTCCAAATCTTTCTGAAGTTCAGAACTCATGGTAGCTAGCATCAAGCATGCAACATCAATAGAGTCATTATGATGCTTCTCATAAGCATTCTTTTCAGCTCTAGAAGCATTATCGGCTGGTTCTTCAGGGTGAGGTTGATCCAGGACATAAAGCTTCCTTTTGTTTGAGAACAATTCTCAAATTTCGAAACCAGTCAAGGAAGTTAGTCCCAGTAAGTTTGTCCTTCGCAAGGATTGATCGCAGTGACATAGTAGAATTGTTATTATTGTTGGCCATCTACAATAAATGCAAAGTTCGTTAAGTATTTTGATTATGAAAAACTCCCACTAAATTAACAACCCTCAATAATAATCATATTAATTTAGTGAGCTAAGATCCATATTTATACTCAACTTTAAGTCAGCTTTGGCATGACACTTAAAATTAAGTTTTTAGGTAGGTAACTCTTACCAATTGCAACTCATGCAACTCTTAGAAATTTATGGGATTTTGACATCATATGTCCCATGTTTAAATCCCATCTCATGCCATTAGGCCCAAAACCGTTTTGATAACCTAATTAAGTTAAACCATTTTTAAACATATGGGTAGCACCATTACCCATCTTGTCTCACTAATGTAACCTAATGTACTTCTACTTTGGTAGAACCCACATTAAGGTGATAAAAGCCTTGACAAGTGTTTAAATATGGATGGCATGTCAACTTAAAATTTTATGTGAGGGATCTAGATAGATTTCATCATGCATTTAGTATCACATACTCATTGATATCATCATGCATAGCATCTCATACATGTATATAATAAACGTGTCATAGTATGGCCTTATCTAGATTGATCTTCATAAGCCAATATGAAGATCAATGGTCAATCCTAGGTAATAATGAGCAACACCATAATGTCTACTTGACCATCATCTTGTGCATAGACACCTAGCTCCTCCATCACCATGGTTGGATTGCATGACTTCAAATGGCTTGCTTTGTCTTCTTGTTTTATTACAATAAATAAACAAATACTACTAAAAGTAAAAGAAAAATTACAATGAAACAAAATGGCACACAGGCCATATTTAATAATTACAACCCTTGTAAAAGAATAATAAAAACCTGCCAATCACATTGGTCACAAGGCCATACTATGCACCATACAAAGCAACACACCATGCAAAACATATCATGTTATCATATAGCATATACATATATTGCATTAAAGAAATATGTTATAATAGGCGTGTTGTTTAAAACCAATTAAATTTATGAGGCACTCCGATCTCATCAATAAATTTAAGGCTTACATCCGCACCACCATAAACAGCAATTGATAAATCCTTATTGATATGTGAATTCAGTTCATGTATTAATCTAATTAAGACAACACCGAAATCATATATCATGCTATTAAACACTTTAATTGCAATATCCCATTCGGATTCTTAATCATATTAACGAATCCTTACAGGAAACAGATTCATCAATTAACACCTTAGAAAACCTATTATCTATGTCGTTCGCACAAACCCTAATATCTATATATACAAGAACAAACATGCCAAGATCATATACATCTCATACATACAATCAAACATGGCATAATCGATTTTTATGAAAATGCAAGTGGCTCTGATACCACTGTTGGATTACGGAATGAAAATCCCAATCTAATTGGAATAAAATGGCAGCGAAAACAAAATAAATTTATTCCATAACCCACCAAGGATCACATGCGTTTCATAAAAAATGAAAGAAGGATAAACAAAAATATTACCTTTTGTTGATCAGTATGTAATCCGTCTGTTCTTGTGTTGGGTTTGCTCGGATCTTCAAAGGTGCTGCTTTCAGAAAGACGACCACCCTCTACAAGTATCCACACACGAACGGACACCAAAATAATTTTTAAATGCTAGTTCAAAGTTCATTTTTCACAAAAACGAACCATCATTTCAACTCTCTGTTTTCTATAAGGCAAAAGACACGACCCTTCAAATGCCCCAATAGACACGACCTTTCAAATGCCCCAATAGACATTAAAAACGTATATATCATATATACAAGTCTGCTAGGGGTTTTGGTTAACTAGGATTTTAATTAATATTTATTTAAAACTCCTTTTAAATAATGACAATTTAAATCCTAATCCTTACAAATAAGGAATTTATATTTTTAACCAAAAACCTTTATGGATTATTTCTTATCCAATAAGAAAATATAACTAATTAATTACTTGTCATAATTTAAATTACAAATTTAAATTTTCTCAAAATTAAACTCGAATCTAAATAACAACTAATTATTATTCGTAATTTAAAATAATCTCATCATTTTAAATTACTATAGAGAGTAACAAACCGTAACCATTATTGTCCGTTCTTAGTGTGCGACCCTATAGGTTCAATTAACGTTGGCAGTAGGCCTAAATCACATTTTGATCCTACAAGTCATAAGCGGCCTCTAGCAAGACATTATGACTACCCAAGTTAAATGAAAAGCTCATGTTCCGAGACAACCTTAAAGTAGCTAATGACATAATCCTTTTGTCACATGATATCTTGATAGAATATAAGGCATGAAAAAAGTCAACCTTATATCGCTCTATCTTTAATTTCTCAAAACCCAATTAGACTGACTAAACAAATGATATTGATCTCCATCAATTCATTTGAGCACGGCCATGCATTTCTCAGTCTCAATCATCGAGGGGCCCAGAGATATCTCTCTTATAATAAGAGGGACAAATTCCATCTTAATCACTCATATCTCACTACATGATTCTTATTATGTTCAAGCATAATCTTTATAATCATCCGGTTAAAGACAACGTTTGATTATGTCAAAACATAATATTCCTCATGTTGAGAACTATAGCAATCTCAGGTCTAAGGATTTAATGACACAACTACTAGAGATTAACTTATGACTTTGATCCATGTATTAATCTCAAGGCGGGTCTTGTCCAATATTTATTCTCAACAAATACATATAAATTTGATTTGTATCTCATACACATATTCATCCCATGAATATCAATCAAATTTCATACTAATCTTAATTTATTGTTATTCCCACAACAATAACTGATTAGGGACATTTAGAATAATTAATAATATTATTCAAGGATATTATTATATAATAAATATGAAAATTATGATAATAGTAAATGTTCATAAATATTCAAAATATCATGTCCATACAATAGGCCTAGGGCACTATTACTAACAGTAATATGTGTGGGAGACTTCATGAAGGAGAGTATAAGAGGGGTAGTAAGGGATGTTATATTTATGGTGATCCAAATCATATGAAGAGGGATTGCCCCAGGAGAGGGCAGCAGGCTAGTGATCATCCCCAGGGGCCAGTAGTGCCAAGGGGACAACCTGGCAAGAGGGGTGATGGAGGTACCCCAGCTTCAGCTAGTCAGTTGAGGACTAATGTAGATCAGCTAGGAGGGTCAGCCAGTATTCCAAGGGCTGAAGCCAGAGTGTTTGCTATAACCAGGCAGAAGGCCCAGATTGATCCTGATATGGTGATAGGTATGCTACCCATCGATAGTCATGATACTTATATTTTGATTGATTCTGGATCTACGCATTCATTCATCTCATGTGAGTTTGCTAAGCATCTAAATAGAGATATGGGTCAATTAGGTAGCCAGTTGGTGGTATCTATGCCCGTAGAGAGGCATTTTATAGTAGACCGAGTGTATAGAGGCTGTGATATTTCTGTAGAGGGTTAAAAATTACCAGCAGATTTGATTCCTTTAAATTTAAAAGAGTTTGATGCCATCCTAGGGATGGATTGGTTATCTGTGCATGGGGCCAAAGTAGATTGCTTGAGGAAATAGGTGATGTTATAAACTTCTGATGATAGAGAGGTCTATTTCATTGGTGATAGGAGGGGGTTCCCTCATGAGTGATTTTAGCCATATCAGCTAACCAGATGCTAGCAAAGGGGTATGAAGCCTTTCTAGCTTGTGTGGTAAGCTTACAGGGCAATGGTTTAGAGCTGGCAGATATCTCTATGGTAAGAAATTTTTCAGATGTATTTTCTGAGGAGCTACCAAGATTACTTCCTAATAGAGGGATTGATTTCAGTATATATCTAGTTTTAGATACTAGACCAATAGCCAGGGCACCTTATAGAATGGCTTTAGCTGAATTGAAAAAATTGAAAAGCTAATTACAAGAACTATTGGATGAAGGGTTTATTAGACCTAGTATTTCACCATGGAATGCACTAGTGTTGTTTGTAAAGAGAAATAATGGTACCTTGAGATTATGTATAGACTATAGACAGTTGAATAAGGTGATCATTAGAAATAATTATCCATTGCTAAGGATTGATGATTTGTTTGATCAGCTGCAAGGGGCAGCAGTGTTTTCAAAAATTAACCTGAGATCTGGGTATCATTAGTTGAGGATAAAGAATGAGGATATATCTAAGACTATTTTCAGGATCAGATATGGTCATTATGAGTTCTTAGTGATGCCATTTAGCTTGACTAATGCTTCAACTACTTTTATGGGTCTGAGGAATTAGGTGTTTCAGAAATTCTTTGATAAATTTGTGATCATATTCATTGATGACATTTTGATTTATTCAAGAAGCAGTGAAGAGCATGAGCAGCATCTGAGGATAACATTGCAGATTTTGAGGGAAAAGTTGTTATATGCTAAATTCAGTAAAAGTGAATTTTGGTTGAATGAGATAAAATTTTTGGGACATGTAGTTTCAGCCAAAGGTATTATGGCAGATCCTCAAAAGATTGAAGATATAATGAAGTGGGAGGCACCTACCAATCAGACTGATGTGAGGAGTTTCTTGGGGCTAGCAGGATACTATAGAAGGTTTATAGAAAACTTCTCCATTTTAGCTTCTCCTATGCCTCAATTGCTTAGAAAGAATGTTAAATTTTATTGGTCTAATGAATGCTAGAGAAGTATGAATGAATTGAAGAGGAGATTGACTTCAGCCCTAATTCTGACACTTCCTAATGATATTAGTGATTATGTTATCTATAATGATACCTCATTAAAGGGTTTGGGGTGTGTATTAATGTAGAATGGAAGAGTGGTAGCTTACATATCTAGACAGTTAAGATCTCATAAAAAGAATTATCCCACCCATGATTTGGAGCTAGCTGCTATTATATTTGCATTAAAGGTTTAGAGGCACTACTTATATAGAAAAAGGTGTCCATATATTTACTGATCATAAGAGCTTGAAATATATTCTGACTCAGAAGGAATTAAACTTAAGGTAGAGAAGGTGGATTGAATTAATAAAGGATTATGATTGTACTATTGAGTATCACTCAGGGAAAGCTAATGTTGTGGCTGATACCTTGAGTCGAAATTCTATGGCCACATTAGCTTCTATTAGAGCAGTGCAGCTACCCTTGATGATCGAGTTAAGAAGGTTAGATGCAGAGCTAACTATAGACAGATCAGGAGCCTTGTTGGCTACTTTCAGAGTGAGACCCCTGATGCTGGAAAAAATAAAAGAAGCTCAGCTGTAGGATTCGCAGTTGCTAAAGTTAGAGATTTGATTTAGAGTGGGTCTCGGTTAAAGTTTTCGACTAGAAATGATGGAGTGTTATTATTCAAGGGTAAAGTTTGTGTGCCAGCTGTGGAATCATTGAGAGATTAGAATATGAATGAAGCCATAACTCAGCTTATTCTATGCATCCAGGTAGTACTAAGATGTATAGACTATAAGCAAAACTACTGGTGGAATGGGATGAAAAAGGAGATAGCTGAGTATGTATCTAAATGTTTAGTATGTTAGTAGATTAAAGCTGAATATCAGTGTCCTACTGGCAAGCTTCACCTCTATTTGTGCCAGAGTAAAATGGGAGCATATAACTATGATTTTGTTATAGGACTCCCAAGGACAAGAGGGGGCAATAATGCTATATGGGTGATAGTTGATAGATTCACTAAGTCTGCTCACTTTCTATCTATTAAGATTGCCTTTACCTTAGATAGATTAGTAGAATTATAGGCATAGGGTGCCAGTATCTATAGTATCAGATAGAGATCCAAGATTTACATCTCAATTTTGAACGGAATTACAGGAAGCTTTGGGACTAAATTGAGGTTCAATACAGCCTTTCATCTTGAAACTGATGGTTAGTTTGAGAGAACCATCCAGACACTAGAGGATATACTGAGAGCTTGTGTCATGAAATTTTTGGTAGCTGAGATGACCATTTGCCTTTGGTAGAGTTTGCTTACAATAACATCTACCATTCTATCATTGATATGGCACCATATGAGTCCTTATATGGAAGGAAATGTAAAACTCCAGTGTGTTGGGATGAGGGAGAGAGCGGCTGTTAGGCCTAGAGTTAGTGTAGTTTACAGCAGATCAAATTAAAATCATAAGAGCAAAATTAAAGGAAACCCAAGATAAACATAAGAGCTATGCAGATAAGAAGCATAGGGGAGTAAAATTTGAGGTTGGAGATAAAGTATTTCTGAAGGTATCTCCTGGAAGGGTATTATAAGGTTTGGAAAGAAAGGTAAGTTGAGTCCCAGGTATATTGGACCCTATAAAATTCTAGAAAAAGTGGATACTTGCTTATAGATTGGCTTTACCTTCAGAGTTATCTCAGATTCACAATGTATTCCATGTATCAATGCTTAGGAGGTATGTATCGGATTCCTCCCATGTGATTCAATCTGAGACTGTAGAGTTACATGAAGATTTATCATTTGCAACGAAACGAGTAAAATCTTGAGTGGGAGATTAAGTAGCTCCGCAGTAAAAGAATTCCATTAGTTAAGGTGCAATAGCTAAATCATCAAAAGAAGGAAGCTACATGGGAACGAGAGGATGAGATGAGATTGAAGTACTCCCATTTATTTGAGAACATATCTAGCTAAATTTTGGAGACAAAATTTTTTAAGAGGGGAAGAATTGTAACATCTTGAAAATTTTGTAATTTTTGTAATATTAAAGGCATTTCATTTGTAATGAAAGTCAGATAGTTTCAATGATGTGTGGGTGTGTTGACCACTTGATAAATGTAAGAAGAAAAAAATTATGGTGTAAATAAGTATATTTTTGTGTGCTAATGATTTTGATTAAAAATTTAAGAGATTGAAGTTTTAATAAGCTTAATTCATAAGAAAAATTAAGTTTAGTTGAATTTTTCCTTTAAGTGTTGTATTTTAGCAATTGGAGTTGACTCTAATTGGTGAGGGATCAACTCTGATTTAGAAATTCTGGCATGCTCTAAGTCGACTCCTATAGAAAAATAGAAAGACAATAATTCTACTTCGTGCTTGAGCCGACTCGCGGTTCTACTCGAGTCGACTCTAAGTTTACAGATTTTGGGTTAAATATTTAAAAGTTTATATTTATTCCATTTTAAGTCCGATTTGAGTGTTGTTTGAACAGTTGAATTTTTAAAATCGAGCTCTTCAAGTTAACAATATTTAAAAGTATTAATTTAAATAAAAATAAAAATCTGATCTATAAATCGATTAAAAAAATTATATTTCAATGGCAAAATGGGAAAAGACTCCAAGATCAATTGCTAATTGTGCTAAGGGCAACTTGAGAAAAAAAATTAAGTACAAAATATTATGGTTATAAGTGAGCCACGTATTTTTTAAAAAGCATGTGTAAGAGTGTTCGAAGGTAAAATAGGATTTTACTGGGCTATTTAAAGCTACTATTCATGCCTTGGCCCTAAGTCATCAGAAAAGAAAAGGGAAAACATGGGTTTCAGCCAGAGAAAGGAAGAGAGAAAGAAAGAAAGAAAAGAGAGGAAGAAGAGAAGGAAAAGAAGAAGAAGAAAGAAAAGGGAAAGAGGAAGGAAGGAAAGGAAAAGTTTGGGATTCGTGCTTATCTCCAGGTAAGCTATAGCTTCCTTAGACCTTGTATGGCTTTAGATTTTTCTTAAATTCTTGTATTTTGAGATAATAGTAGAGGTAATTTTAGTTAGAGAAATGGTGAAAGAAAATAATGAGATATTAAAAGTTAGATCATATGCATGTATGGTTTTAGGAAAAAACCTTGTGTTCTAGTAACCCTAATAGCTATTATGTCTGTATGTTGACGTAGGTCAAGAGGGTTATTCTAGGGAGCTGGAATACCAAAGTTTAGTACTAGTTGAAAAAATATTTTTGTTAAGGTGAGGGGTTTTTCATCTAGCAATGAAAATTTATTTTGAGCTAATATAATGATATTAATACCTAGCCATGATATGATATGCTTAGTAGAGTATTATATGTATCTTATATCCAAAAATGAGAACCTAGTATATGATATTTGGATGCATGAGTTTTAAGCATGAGTCTCAAGCAAAACGAATAAAGCATAATTTTGATGCGTGGATTTCAAATGCATACATGTCATATTTGCATGATGAATATATTTTGGATGCATGTATCATACAGAGCATTCGGACAGCTATGGGGCTGATCATCCTTTAAATTGTGCCGTAGCTAAGCATTGCACACTACTATTGAGCTAGCACCTTCTTGCAATTTGATTGTATAATAAACCCCATAATTAAGGATGAGTATACGCTTGATCAGACCCAGTGTGGCAGGTTGTAAGCAGCCCATAGGGGTATGAATCATAGCTCAGTGGAGTTAGTTACTATATAGCCCATGGGGGCAGAGTGAAAACCCAAGGTTCCATGGTTAAGGAACAAAGCACTTTGCTGGATGAACCACATAAGTAAGGGGTGCTATTTTATGCAGGAATCCTATTGTTAGTTACCCACTCGATAAGAGTACACCTGCAGAAGGACGATTGTAGGGTGGTACCTCAAAGGTTTCACACACAGCCAAGCATTATAAAGTTTAAAAAAAATCCTGCATTTGGTTTTATAAAGGGCCAGTGGGCCAAATACATATCCCAGTGGGATCAAGAGTTGAGTAAAGAAAGTCTGGGCTATATAATGAGGATATACATATATACACATATATATATTCTTTATAAAGTATTACATCATGCATGTATTTTATCTAAATGAGTCATTCAAAGAGTATTTCAGTACTGTATATTGTTGCAAGCATAAGCTAAGTTACAAGTTATCTTTTATCATTTCAAAAAGGTGTAATTATCCGTGTATGGAGATGTCTTTCAATGAAAAAATACTGGTATGATATTTTAGTTTAAGATGTATATTATTTAAATAAACTACGTTTTAAATTTTTTGATATCATATTCAAATGAGTATTATATGTGTTTACTCATGTTACATGTATTTATTATGCTTTTGAATGATGTTATGATTCTCTATTTTCCCATGGTTAGATGGTTATCCAGTCACTGGGACTTAGGTCTCATCCTTTATGGTTAATACTTTTACTTTCAGATTAGTGAGCCCATCTGACAGGATCAAAGGATTAGCAGGACCGGATCTTTAGCTGGTGAAGCTTGCTTGGACGCAAGAGGATAAATGATAGCTTTGTATATTGAGTTAGTGTAGGGTGACCTTCGTGTGTATGTATATGTGTGTATATATAGTGAGGTATGGTGATGTATCAGACTTATTTGGATATGAATGAAAAACTGATGTTTTGAAGGAAATTATGAGCATAATGTATGTATCAATGATTGTGCTGTCGATTGTGAATGTGATCTTGTAAATTGTCTGAGGATGTCATAAGAAATATTATCTAAGCGGGATGCTTAGTGTTGATTTGATTTTGTAGTGATATACATGTATATATGAGTAGATGTTAAAAAGTATTGAATATGATGCATTTTTGACTATCTGCCACTTGTGATAATCCGTTGGAGTTTTCTAGGTCTTTATAGCGCTACATAAAGGCTAGGAGAACCCCATTCAATTATCGCAGGTGTGCAGGTTTGTTGTCGGTGGCCCTTATGGAATAGGGGTGCCGCACAGTTAGTTATACATGTCTCTTACTGATACTACAAAAAAAACCTTGAGGTATTTTATGAGAGATATGCTTGGTATATTACAGATGTAATATGATATTTCTCTAGCTTTAGTTGAAGCATAAAGTTTTATGAGAAATTATTTGATGGACCAATAGAGAGAATAGCACTTACAGGATCATATTTGGAGTGTTATTTTCTTACCACACAACCATGATAGTAGAATTGTAACCATGGATTGGTCAATAAAGGACAAAATGATTATCATAATTCAGCATTCGTAGTTTTTACTTTTTACAGGACTAAATTAACTTGAGGTGTTATATTAAAAGACTAAATGTTTTCAAAATTTATGATCATATTAAGTTTAATTAACAACCCAAGTGTCATTTTTCAAACAAACAAATGTTTTTGAAACTTGATCAATTACATTTAATATTGCCCAAGTAGAAGAATGTTAAAAATTTTATATGTAGGCCATCATTAATTATCATGATTTTAATTTTGTAAAACTAGCTCAACGAATTTTATTCAATAATACAAGTTGATGAGCTCACTATTGTTTAAAATTATAAAAATGTGTTCCATTTGGTTTGGGCTTGAACGCACTTTTTATTGATTGATATTGTTGATGGTTTATATAGGCCCAAAGCCTAACATTAATCTATGACGAATTATAATAAATAGGATAGGTTCCCACTTTTTTTTTAAATGTTGCAATTAATTTTTTTAATTAAAAAATAGTTTAAGGAAGGAATAAAAAAAGAGAAAGATTTAGTCCTAGTGCTTTCAGATCTTCTTGCATAAATTATGATAAAACAAAATACAATAATAAAATTTTATTTTATTATTATATTGATATTTTAAAATATACGTGATCCTTAAAAATTTTTATGGGAACTACTTTAACATTCTATTAATATAAGCAAAACAGAGATGTTCGATCTTGTTAGCATGTGGGTCTTCTGCATGTATTCAACAAAGTGACTTCTAAGTTGGATGAAACAAATCAAGAGCTTGGCGAAACCGATTCATACCCTAAGTTGGTGATGGTTGACCTACTCGTGGGGGAACCAATCCTATGACTTCAACGAGCGCTTAATGAGACAGGACCTGTTTAAATGCCTCTAGTGGGTTCTCAGCTTTTTTAAAGTGGCCATCATGTTTGATGAATGGTAAAGCAAGGGCAGGTAAGTGTAGTCTCCATCATATGGGCTCATCAATCTTTTTTTTTTTTTTTTTTTTGATAATCGTATCATGAAGCAATAACCCTTTTTGTAGAGCTTGGATGCTTAAAATATACTCTTAGTCCTTAAAAAACGTTCATTTAAAATTTATTTTAATCCTTAAAACTTTCAATTTTCATTATCTAATCACTCATATTTCAAATATTTTATTTAGATATTTTATTATATAAAATTAATTAAAATTGATAAAATACTTGATGTGCCATTCTAACATGAATAATTGATAAGAAGGCATGCTATTTATTAGTACAATTTTAATTATTCTTACGTGAGAATGTAATATTTTTAGAATTAAATTATAATAATTAAAAATTTGAAGATCAAAAATATATTTGGCATGGATAGGCAACATATTCTCAATGCCGATGAGAATATAGGGTGGCTTTTGCAAATTGTATTTTAATTATAATTTGAAAATGAAAATTGCATTCAAAAGTGCACGAAGTGCTAACCAGTCTTAAGCTCAAGAGAGTGAATAAATGTATCTGACTGAACGACAACAATGAGGGAATCCATCAGAATTCTTAATTGCAAAGTGAAAGCCAAACTATCTCCCACCATTTATCTTCCCTTATTTATTAAAAAAAGGGAAAATTGCAGAGCGTCCTAAAGAATGCTTGATCAACTGCTTGCTTTGTCACCACTATCACCTAAAATCCCCTTTTGTTATTCTAGAAAGATTCGAACGCCCTATGGACTACTTTATTCTTCTGCTACTCAATGGAATAAACTAATCCAATGTAGCTGGAATCTCCTGTTACTTGCCTCATTGTGCTAGCTAGCTTTCAGCTGCAAGAATTCATCTGATGATCATTGATCAGCATTATTTGCCTTCTTTTGTGGTGGAAGTCATCGATGATCAACATTATATTAGATGCAGTATTCACACGTTTCATGGTACTGTTTTGTTTTAAGTTTCAAAAGCTCTCAATTATAAGCTTATCTCAATTAATGAGCAATGCCATTAAGAATTATTGCCAACATTCAAGCAATTTCTAGGTAAATGTTACATATGGCTCAGACCATGAGATGATGTATTAAGCAACATGTTCATCGACTCATCAAAATATTATTATCCTTGAATCTTTATGATAACATCTCTGTGATGCAATCCGTCGGAAAAGGAATAAGAAAAGAGGAGAAAGAGAAAATTTTCAATAGCATGATGGGGGAATTGTTTAACATCAGTAGAGTCCCAAAACTTTGGCAAAAAGCAAACCAAAGAAGAGGATCAAAGATAGATTAGAGCACGGGTCTAATTATTTAACCCCAATTTGATGAACCGGCGCCATAACTGCTGATGCATAAAATCATCGTTGCATTAATATTCATGCACATGACGAAGAGATTGGAATCACTTTTGATTTCTGATCCGCAAGTTATCGCGTCCGAAAAAAAACAAAGTCAATACGTCAGACCGAGCTATCCTCATGCTTCGACCGAACCGAGCTATCTTTATGCCTCGGCCAGATCAAGCTACCCTGATCGCCCGATTTCCAATGCAATTTTCCTCAAAGTATCAATCACGAAAAAATTCAAATTCATAATAGTCTGACGAGATTCCAACCACGTCGGCCCCAATCGTCCTAGGAAGGAAATAAGGCTGATAATGCCAATTATGGCCTAAGGTCCATAAATCGTCGAATCTCAAAGCATCAACCAGCCTCTTTAGCCATTGATCCTCTAACAAACATGATTCGAATCTCATTGCCTCGAACCTGATTCAAATCGGAGTCAAATAATTTCGATCTTCCCACTTCCCAAGACACATTGAGGAATCAGGTGAGCAATCCGTCAATATTCGGACAGTCTATAAATACATTTCAAAAGAACTTTTTAGGTACGCTCACTCTTTCACTTAAAAACCCTATTGAAGCTCAAACAGAACTTTGGCTTCGGAAGAGGCCATCCTTAAGGGACTCTTCTATGAGAGCCTTCTTCTCATATCTGCTTGCTGTGAATTTTCACTGACTTGAGTATCGGAGGATTTTCCGCAGAGGACCACCTTCAACATTCGCTATGTGAGGACTGTCTTGCAGATCCATCTAGATGAGAGATCGGCGTTCAAAATCAAAGATAAATTATGCACGAGTCGAAGAACAAATTTTTATGACAATAAAGACCATGCTCAAGTCAAAGAACAAATTTTTATGCCAACAACTGCATTACAAAAGACAAGCTCAAGTAGGCCAGTCGTGCTTCCCTGAAAAGAAAAGAGCAGACGAATCAGAGCAAAGAGAGAGAGGCTTCTTGAGAGAGGAGGTCGAAGGACATCAAATCAAAGGACCTACCTGCAGAGGTGAGGCAAAAGGTGCTTGTCCTGCAGTTTTCCACAAGTAAATACTCTGCAAATAGCTCTTAATGGTAGAAGAAAATATTGTAAATTAATTCAAATTCTTACGCATTTGGGGTCTCGATACGGCCTTCTTAACTATCCCGTTTCATACCAAAGAGTTTCTGAAACTGGTTTTGACTGTCTTACTTTATCCAATTTAGAGCATAATGCATTATAATATTAATTTTAAATAAATTTAATTTATTATAAATATATAATTTTTAAAATATATTTAAAATTAAATAAAATATTAAAGTTTTATAAATAATATAATTTAAAAAAAAGATTATGAGTAAGTATTGATCAGCTATATCAGAGCCACTGTTCAAGTCGAAGGATGGAACGGAATGCAGAGTCTATCATTCTGTAGAAATATTGAAATGGTTTTACCTCATAAAATTTAAAACTTTGATATAAATATAAGAGAGGCAGTCACTGAAAAATTGTAGCATGGCTAAACAATAATAATAATAATAAGATGATCTTTACTCAGTTTATTGCCCATCTCCAACGCGCATCAGCAATCCTTTGTGGGCAGATTATACCTGAGATATTGGCAGGTATCAACGTTAAGTCAAAGGCATGTCAATGTACAATTTCATTAACAGAAAGATATGTTTTTCCAGCACGCTTTCAGCAAGATAGGCAGAATCTAATACTAAAGACAGCCAGTGGGAATGTAATAAGTGGCATTTAAAACAGAGACAAATGCACACAGACATCAGCAAACATTCTTAGAATAAACACATCTGATTGGGACAGCAAAGCAGATTGATGGAAGAAGTTGCACATCAAACTGTCCTTTTTTTTTTTTTTCCTTAAAAAAAAGTTTTCTACCTTACCAAAGGCATGTAGTCATTTTGCTCACTTCCATGCATATATTAGATCACTTATAGCACAAGATCCCATTATTTTTTTTGTAGTTTTCTTTATTTTGGTGCCCTTGCTATTTTTAAGAAAAATCAGATCTCTTCTTGCTTATGTGCTTAATTCTGATCTGCTATGTGCCAAAGTTCAATTTCTTTCCTTTTCTTTTTCTTTTCTTTTTTTAACCAAAAGTTTTGCTGCAAGTATTACTGTGAGAAATTTACAGCCTCAATGCCTGGATATTCAATCTTAGGTTGCAGTTTGACACAATGTTAATTAGCTCGGAGGTTTAAGGGTCTGTTTAGGCTGAACCAAAATCTAAAATATGATTTTGTCTTCATTGAATGGGCCACAAGCCCTAGAGAAGCATCAAAGAGGATGAAAATAATATGAAACAAAATTTAAATATTCTCCCTTTTTTCTCTCTTTTTTGGTTCTTCTTTTGGGGTTGAATGGGGGTTGGGAGCAAACTGGGAAATCCATTTCTCACCACAGTAGTAGTTTCCAAGTTTCCAGGGACACCGATGCAATTTTTTTTGGGAAACTTCCTCCAAAATCTGATCTGAGACAGAGGAAGCTTCTAAAAATCAGGCTTCCCATGAATGATCATCAAAGAAAAGACGTAACAAGGAGGAGAGAAATATTTGTTGTTACCTCTTGGAGATTCCAGTATATTTTATGTAGAAATGGAATGAGTAGCCATTCTCACATCATTTACTCCTAACCACTATTTGAAGTTTAAACCCTAGATGTTTTGGAAAAAGGGGAAAATGAATAAGAAAAAAAAAATTGAATTTAAACTTGTAACTATTTACTCATGCAACATCGGCTTGAGAAATCAGTATCCATCCACTCAACAAATTCCCAAGCGTTTTCCCCTGGGTACCATACATTTCCATGCGCTCCTCCTCACAATATAATATGCTTCTTTATAATTACATCTCGCATTCCCGCATACATCAGTAGACTATCTTAGGTATCATAATTTATTTTGTTTTACCTGCATGCTAAGTTTTAGGGAATTCCAGCACTAGCTTTGCAGTAAGACACTTGACAAATAAAGACTTCAGTGCAAGAGCTAACGTTTTACTCAGTCATTCTGGGTATCAGGTCAGATTGGTAAGAAAGCATCAAATCTAGTTAAATGTCAACATTTTTTTTTCCTAATAACATAACAAAAGAATGACATGTTTCTCCTTTGGACTCAAAGCACTGTTAATTTCTGAACCAAGCATAATCCTAAATATGCTTGAACAAACCTACAAAGATAATTCCTTCATAGAAAAGTCAAATCTCTGTAGCATTTAAAAAATTTTATGGCATATTATTGTAAACTATAAAAAAGAAAACAAAAACGCAAGCACATATCCATAAAATCTCTTAATATTAATAACCTTCCATGTTTCATATTCATCTACAATGCAATTATCATGTCATCAAGCTAAAGTCAATCGTCAACCAATTTTTAATTGGCTGAATGGATGTCCGATCAATGGATCTTTCATTATGGTTCGCAGTATGGTTCAAAGAGAAACCACCATCCTGGGATCTTATCAAAAATGACAACACAACTTCCCTAGTTGGCACTACAGAAAAAAAGAGAGCCACAAAATAGAGATTTTTTTTTAAAAAAAAGCAGGTCCTAACTATTGTCTGCTGAACTACTCTAATGAATCCATCACAATCACTTCTGAGTCATAGACCATCCACTCACCACCACGCTCTAATCATTAAGAGTTAGAAATAACTTGTGAGAAATCAGGGCCAAGAATTAAGACCAGGCCGGTAGAGAGTTACTGAGTGGCTACAGGGAGAAAAGGTACAACGTCTGCCGCAAGCGAATGCTAACTCATGCCGATAAAGCTAGATGGGAGAGGTTCCAATGACCGGTAAGAGAAGGGTCACAGCAAAGATGGTGAATGTGTCTTCTTCTTTGTGGGCAAATGGGCATGGTGAAAGTATTGTCCTACAAACATCAACAATGTTACAGAAGTAGATTCCAAAATTGCTGATCTGAGCTGGTCAATTCAACCCACTTCATAAAAAACACAAATGATTAAATTTCAAAGTTTGATATGAGACACAAATGATTAAATTTCACAAGTTTGATATGAGATGCACCACAAGTTGAATGAAGCGGAGAACAAAGGTTAATGGAGCAATCCTCAAAGGGTGAGTAGTGGAGACAGCATGGATGGAAAGGTGAGTAATAATAGGTCTAAAACATAACACAACCACAACTTAACATCTAATGCAAACAAAATATTAATAAATCTACGCAAAACATATCCAGAGCTTAAAAACATAACATTCAAGATCTTTTACCCAATATATTGACTTCCTCAATAATTAAACATGTTGCAAAAAGAGCAACCAAATCAACAACAACCAAATCAGCAAAAACTTTAGAGATAGCTAAGCATCCAAACCATATTGCGGAAACAAAACTGGACTCACCAGTTCTCCACTACTACTCTCAGCAAGAACATTTATAAATGGATGAATTATGAAACAGACACCTAGAGTATTCAAGCTAGAAAAAAGCATTACATTGAACAGAGAAGGCAGAACTAAGTATGACACAGCCAAGTCAATTAAACTAGAGAATTCAAGCCATGAGAGAGGATTTTTCAGGAGTACAATTAAATCACAGAAACTTCAGTGGCATAAACAGAACAACATAGAACCAACAGAATACACCATCCTACTAATCTACTTGTACAAAATCCCGAACAAATATGCTAAAAGGCCCTTCATTTGTAACACACCTGCCTTAATGTATTCATAAAAACAAAGAAGGCCCTTCATTTATTCTTTCAGAAAACTAAGACACCCTATGTACTCGTGCTCTTGAACGAGTCATTCAGCAACGCCAGAAGCTCCCTGCTTGTCTTGGACCAATCTAATTTGAGCTTCATCTCGTCGCCCAGTTGCCTCCTCCATTTCTCCTCCAAAGCTCTCGCCTTTGAAGGCTCCATCCGTTTCAAGCCCGCCTCCCACGACACACCCCACAGCCCGTTCGCTTCCAGTGCTCCGCCGCTGCACTGCTCACATAGGGCAAGGAATCAAGCCCAACAACTCCCCGCTCATCCCCATTGCGTTCCTCCTCCCGTTCCTCCTGCTGCTGCTCCTCCTTCTCCTCGGCAGCTTTCAGTGCGGTATCCCCATTCTTGATTGCCGGCACCGGCGTGCCCTTCTTGACTTTTTCCACCTTGTTATCATCTTTCTTGTCCTCGGCGCCCCAGACTTGGGTGCAGAGATCGTGAACGAGGCCGTCGTTTGGGCCGGAGCCCGGGGAACGGGCCTTCTGGAACTTATGGCGGAGGTGGCGGAGCTTGTTGTAGACCTGCTCCTTGGTGAGGGAGGTGGGGAGGGAGGCCTTGACGAAGTCGTAGAAGGTGGCCATGTTGGAGAAGACCGGGATGGAACCGGTGCGGGAGCGGAAGTCGATGGCGGCGCGGAGGAGGGCGACGGCGTTGTCGTCGGCGAGACGGCGCTGGACGGCCTGGGAGCCCTTGCCGCCGCCGGTGGTGGCAGGGTCGTCGTCGGAGAAGTCGCTGGCCTTGCGCTTGCGGTCGCTCTTGCGGGAGGAAGAGGCGGGGTCGGCGGAGGCGTCGTCGGGCGTCACGGCGTCGGATTTGGGGTGCTTCGAGGATTTGGTGGGCGATTTGGGGAGCGTCGGTGAAGAGCGGGAGGGTTTGGGTGGTTTGGACGATTTGGAATTAGAGTTAGGGTTAGGATTTTTGCGGGGAGTGGGGAAGGTGGAGGATCTCCATTCGGATTCGGGGCTGCCGGAATTGTGTGGGATTTGGGTTCGTCGGAGGAGGAGGGGCGGCGCTTCCGTGATTTAGATTTCGATGGCAACTTTACTTTCATTTCTTGGACCTCCATTTTTTCAGATTGGACGGGATGGCAACTGAGAGAGCGCAGCAGGAAGTCGAACAGATGGGGAAAGCGTTGCCACGAGGCCGTGCGGTTCAAAGGTCTCCGGGGCCCGGGTCAGGCCTATGAACGAACGAAGGCTGCATGAGTCCGTGAGTATGATTACTACCACACAATAAAACTTTGGAAAAGTCTTGCTGCGAATTTGCCGTGCGATTTTTCAGTTAAAAAATGATGATGCACAATTTGCTCCTATTTTTAGTAGTAGAAGAAACATTCTATTTATTTATTTATTTTATAAAGATGAATAAACATATTAATCGAATGCGAGTTAACTCAGATATTAGAAAGTAGTATTTACTTTAATACAATGGGGCAATGGTTATCATTTTAGACTCAAAATCGGATTGATAGGCGACTATGGCTACAACCCAATCTATCGCCGCATTAGCTTTTCGGTAGACATGTCGAATCTGGACTAAATGAACCTCACAGAGATAGCCCAAATATCATGGAGTAAAGGGTTGGTAGGATGTGATCATAAAAATTCTACCAAACCTAATGGATGACCGTAGTGGAATCACCCTCTATAAGAAGGTAGAAGCATGAGGATTCGGGTGGCATATGAAATATTACTCATGCTGCATAAAGCTCCATCAAAGGGATTAAAAGTCAAGGAGGCTAAAGCACCAACAGAAACATTCTATTTGAAATGGATACGCTTTTGACTTTTAAGGCAAATCCCAATAACAATTTTACTCAACCAGCCACACCAATATATCATTTGCTATTTTTAGTAGATGGTAGAAGCATTCTATTTGAAATATATATGCTTTTGACTTTTAAGGCAAATTCGAATAATTTTGTCTCACACCATGCTAATTTCAGATCAATTCCACAAAGGATGCAGGGTAAAAAAAGCTACATAGACAGATAGGCTAGGCCCACATCAGACTATGGCTGACCCTCGAAAATCGAAGGACATCTCACCGATTTTGCTTTTGGCATCTTCACCTAAGCCTTGCTAGACCAAGCTTGCTAATCGAATCTCATTTAACCGACCTTCAGCCTCACCGAGTCTCACTTCCAAGCCACAACCGAACCTCAACATCGGGAGCCACCTGACCGATCATCCTCTTCAACTGACCTTCAGCCCGCGCCAAATATCTCGGCCATCAAATCACTGGAATCACGAGGATCTCGAAACTCTTTCCCGAAGTAATCCTCCATAAACAGAAATGGGAGTCGGATAAGGCTCCCCCTCTTCATGATTTGCGGAATCATGAATTCCCTCGATAAGGTATACGACAGTTCTGCCTTATCATTGCCCAACTTCCACAACAACTCTCCGAAAATTAGGTAACAGCTTACCAGATCCTCTTTCTTTAAATACCAGACCCCAAGAGCCCTAAAGGAGAGAGCAATTATGTTAGAACCCCTCCTCCTCTCCTCTTCTTTTCAAAACCTTTTTCTCATTATTTGAAGGTGAAGATTATCCATTGACTTGGGCATTGAAGGGTCCTTCGCGGGGATCGCCCATCTCTTCCCTACGATAGGATGCTATTTTGCAGGTCCGAAGAAAGAACGCCATCCAGATCCAAACGTGCGCTACCACCTTGTGCCCAAGTCAGATAACGGAAATAAGCAACAACAGATTGGCGCTAGAGGAAGTGCCTCAAGTCCTCATAACTTAAAATTTCAGAAGAAAATGTTCAAAAGAAAGGAATACCATCCAGAATGGTAAACCAAAAGGGCGATAGTAATGCCCTTGATCAGGCTACCTCTCAAAGGCCTAACCACTCGCAGCTCCTGTCATGCAGGACCAATTCGATACGTTGGTCCAATAAGTTCAAGCATTAGTGCAGTTGGTACAGGGACTCCAAGGAATTCCTCTCCCAACTACAACCAATCAGCAACATCCCAGTGGAATAGTTGCACCGGATCAACCGACAGCTCCTCCACCTAACGAGTTTGAGGCTACAAGTCTCCCACAGCAACCTAGCCATGAGATGAAGGAATGGAGCCCATTCCACCAAAAGCCGGAGACAGGGGTTTCCCCTGGCCCTATTGGGTTCGCTCCTTGTCTCCAATCTCTTCTCATTACGATTCGATGCCAAGACGTCGGTCTCCCTACCCAGCCTCTCGGTCCACTCAGAATGAGATGTTTGAGCGGAAGATTCAGGAGATGTGCTTGGAATTATATGTTGTAAAGCACGCCTCCCTGCTAGAGTCTCGAATGGAGTAAGGTCCACACATCACCAGGAGGTGGTGCGGCAGAGGATTCTTAATCCTCTATGGATATCTGATTAGGTTTGTAGGGTTTGATTCAGTTGGAAAACTCTATAAAAGAAGGACCTCATGCAGTAGTTAGGGGAGAGAGTTTTCTCTAACATTTTTTTTATTTTTTTATTTAGATCATTATATTTAGGCCTGAAAGAGGAAAATTATGAGGGGATGCTGGCAGCAGCAATGCGCGGCTAGATTTCTTCAACTTGGGATGATGATGAAGCCTATAACTAGGTTCTATCTTTCTTTTTGTTCTTGATTTTTATGCAATAAAAACATGCACTTCTTTCATATATATTTTAAGTTATTTTTCTGATCGAGGTTTTGATTTGGCATACGTGGTCTGTACCCTCTATCGATGTGCCATGTCTCGGAATACGGTACATGCCTAAAAGAGATAGATCGTATGTAGTTTAGACCTCTAACTTTACAAATAATTAGATAGTTTATACTCTAAGAGGATGTGCTATGATCTCCTGATGATACGGTACGTGCCTGATAAGAGATAAATTATTCTAACCTTAATTTGCAAAAATTATTGCTAGTGCAACATAAAGAAAAGAAGATAAAACCTATTGCATGGTAGATTCGGATTCTTGGGTTGCTTCTTCTTCTTCTGCTATTTTAATTTTGTTAATTAATTAGTTATTATCTTTTAATAACCGCTATTCTTAATATAACCTTTACAATAAATTTTCTTTTTATTTTTTATGAAATAACTATCCTTGATCCCCAGATACGATTTTGATTCACCACTAGCTATAGTAGTGAGTAGGTTTTATTTTTGACCGCTAATGATAGCGATTAAATTTTGGCACCGTTGCCGGAGATCCGGGCACATTAGTTCATAAAAAAATTAAAAAAAAATTAAATTAAAAAACCATAAATTTTTTCTTAATTTTATTCTTATTTTTATTTTTTTCATGCTTTTATATAAAAAAAAAGAGTAAAAAAAGAAAGTTTGTATAATTATTGCTCTCTTTAGTTTATGGCTTCTTTTTTAGTTAACTTAAATATTAAATTTTTATATGTTCTTTTTTAACATAAAAAAATTACTTTCCTTGTTATCACAAATCCACTTTTAATCTAATCAACTTTTTATTTTAATTAACTTACCTTAAAGAACCTGAAAGAAAACCCTAAGATATTTTTCATAAAACATAACTAATTTAAGAAAATAAATAAATAAATTTATTTATTTATTTTATTTCTATGCTTAGATTGACTTAGGTAAATTTATTTTCTGTAAAACTTAAAATTTTTCCGTTGATATCTCATAATTTATCAGGAAATTAGAAACTTAATCATAAAAATCTAAAAAAAGTAATTAGATTAATGTTGTTTGATAACTTCAAGAGCTTGACATATGCTTGTTGTATAGCATATTTATAATTAACTTTAAGGACACAAACCCCTAATCAAGAAAGTGGAGAGTTGATCACCCTTTCTTGGCCCACAAACCACATCCTTCATTTTGCATTAACCCAAGCCTTTAACTCTAAAATTAACTAGACATCAACTCCTAAGGAACTCAAGCTCAATAAACAAGACACACGAAAGAGTTGGACTGGGTTGAGATTGATTAATTAACTGGTGTCTAGAAAAAAGAAGGAAAGTGTTATTTAATTGGTTCCATTCACTTACCTAGTAAGCAATAGGGAACCCCATTGACCTTATCCTTAACTGACTAGTTGATCAGCTAATTTTAAACTTGGAGGGCTTCAAGACGGTCTTGAAAGTTAGGAGCTGTCTAGATATAGGTTAAGTTTAGAGTAAAGAGTCTAATCTTTGTTAACTTGATTGCTAATAATTATTAAACCCTAACTAAATTATTCTTAATTGCTCTTAGTTCTAGGAAATTTTTAGGATATTTTCTTTAGAATCTTCTCCTTTCTTCTATTACATTAGTTAAAAAAAGAAAACTGAATTACTGTTTGCTTTAGAGTGTATTGGTAGGGTGTATGCTTGGTCGCCGATCATTACAACCCAAACTCATCCCCTTAAATCCTGAATAGAGAGAACTTGTAGAGCAAACAAAGCACGCATTATAGATCTTAATCAAGAAAATAATTCACCACATCAATTGAAGGAGTACTTCACCCCTTCACATATATATATTCACCATGCATACAAGTACCTCCAATAGAGGCTGTCCAATATGAAAGTAAGTCCAGTGTAATCCAAATGTTACCATCTTTCCATAGATTTACAAATGAAGATCCCTACAAACACTTAGATGAATTCTTGAAAATTTGCTTAACTGTCAAGATTCAAAATTTCTTCGATAAGGAACTTAGGTTTAAGTTATTCACTTCCTCCCTAAAAGATAGAGCTAAGTATTGGTTAAATTCACTAGACATTATTATAATTTTAAGTTGGGACCAACTTCAGAGGGAATTTCTTAAGAAATACTTTTCTATAGGAAAAATGAATCAAATCAAAAAAGCTATAATCAGTTTTTTTCAGTTAAAGAAAGAAATGTTTCATGAAACGTGGGAGAGATTAAAAGAATTAACTACGAAATGTCCGCACCATGCAATACCTAAATGGAGTTAGTTAATGTTTTTATGATAGATTGTCAGAAAGGCACCGACAAATGGTGGATACCTCATGTGGAGGAATATTTATGCTAAAAAATAAACATGAGACATGACAGCTTTTTGAAACTCTAAGTGAAATTTCTTGCACCACATGTCTACTGCCCATAGAGATCCTTTCACAAAACCTAAGAGAGGTGGAATATACAACATAGGTCAGTCTATAGACATTTATATCAAAATTGATGAACTATCCAAAAAACTTGATTGAATTCTACAAGTTGAAACACCTCTTCCCCATCTACTCAATTACATAAGGTTTGTATAATTTGTTCGAGTTCGACCCATTCTATAGGTGAATGTCCAGTTGCATACCAATTTTCTGAGCTTATTTAGGAGCAAGCCCATCAAGCCCAAGCCCGAATGGCTCCTAGATCAGAAATAATCCATATTTGAATAATTATAATTTTAGCTGGCGAAATCACCCAAATTTTTTAAGAAACTGTCGGTACCCCTACCCTGCAGGGGCCACCGACAATAAGCCTGCATACCTGCGGTAATCGGATGAGGTTCTCCTAGCCTTTATGTGTGCTCCATAAATGCCTAGGGAACTCCAATGGATTATCACAAGCGACAGACACTCAAAAATGCATCCTGATAAAAACTTTTGTTATCTGCTCAATTATACATGTACATCATCAAATTAATATTTACATCATCCTGCTTAGATAATATTTTTCCATGACATCCTCAAGCAATATAAGATCACATTCACAATCGATAGCATAATTACCGATACTAACATTATACTCATAATTCCTTCCAAAATACAAGCCTTTCTTTCATTTCAAAATAGTCTAAGATATATCACCAAATCTCACTATACACATACACATGCGTATATACAAATGTCACCCCACACTATCTCAATATATAATACTATCATCTATACACTCTTGCATCCAAGCAAGCTTCACCAGCTAAGGGTCCGATCCCGCTTATCCTTTGATCCTGGAAGAAAGACTCACTGATTTGAAAGTAAATATCAATCATAGAAGGGTGAGACCTAAGTCCAGTGATTGGATAGCCATCTAACTATGAAGAAATAGAGAACCATAACATTACATTTTCAACCGTATGCTAATACAATATAGCATGCATAAATTAAAATATATTTTTAACATGATATCATATAAATTAAAATGTAGCTTATTCTTCAAATAATATATTAGTACTGAAATACTCTACAAATAACTTTTCACTAAAAAATAACTCATCAATATAAAGATCCGTGCATGATGCATTACAACATAAAGATATGCATTCTTTACCTACAGCCCAGATTTTCTTTATTTAATTTTATGTTCCCCACTGGGATCTACCTGCCCATTGGCATCTCATGTAAACCTTCCCCCTATGATAAATACTTGGCCCACTAGCCCTTTTAAATCATAATATAAGCTTTTCTTTTTAAAAGTTGCCCATTGACATTTTTTTTTCAAATCTAGATGCAAGCTTTTAAATCTCATGATACTGGGCTGTGTGTGTAATGCCTCTGAGGTACCACCCTACAGTCATCCGTCTACAGGTGTACTCTCATTGGGTGCAGACTAGTAATAGGATCCCCGCATGAATAACACCCTTATCCATGCAGTTCATCCGGCAAAGTACTTTGTTCCTTAACCTTAGAACCTTGGGTTTTTATTCTGCCCCTACGGGCTATATAATAACCAGCTCCACTGAGCTATGATTCTTGCCCCTATGGCTGCTTACAACCTACCCACTGGGCCTGGTCAGCATGTACTCACCCCTAATTTTAGGGTTCATCGTACGATCGAATTGCAAGGAGGTGCCGGCTCAATAGTAGTATGCAATACTCATGCTACAACACATTCTAAAGGATGATCAGCTCCATAGCTGCTTGATGCTCAATATGATCCCTACATCAAAAATATTATTTGAGGAGCTTTATCATGCAAATATGCTATGTATACATCAAAATCCACGCATCAAAACTCATGCTATTTCTTTACGCTTAAGACTCATGCTTTAAATCCTATAATAAAACCCATGCTCAAGGATTCATGCATCAAAACCCATGCATCAGAATATCATACACTAAGTTCTCATTTCCCAGGTTTAAAGCATACATAATACTCTTACTAAACATAACATACCATAGCTAGGTATTAATATCATTATACTAGCTCAAAATAACTTTTTATTTGCTAGATGAGAAACCCACTTACCTCAGTAAAAATATCTTTTTAACTGGTACTCAAATCCAATGTTCTTGCTTCCTAAAATAACCCTCCTGACCTACGTCAACATATAGACACAATAGATATTAGGGTTACCTACACACAAGGTTTTACCCTAAAACTATGCATGCATACATGATCTAACCTTTGATATCTCATTATTTTCTTCCATTCTTTCTCTATTCAAGATTTCTTCTACTATCACCTCAAAATACAAGAACCTAAGAAAATCTAAAGCTATAGCTTACCTAAAAACAAGCATGAAACTTCCTCTTTCCCTTCTCTTCCTTCCTCTTTCCCTTCTCTTCTTCTTCTTCTTCTTCTTCTTCTCTTTCTTCCTCTCTTTTCTTTCTTTCTTTCTCTCCTCCTTTCTCTGGCTGAAACCCACATTTTTTCCTTTTTTTAATGACTTAGGGACTAAGGCATGGATAACTTAGAGGCTAAGGCATTGGTGTAATTCCCATTTTGCCCTCGCAAACTCTTAAAGCACACTTTTTAAAAAATACATGGCTCACTCATAACCATGATATTTTATCCTTAGATTTTTTTTTAAATTGCCCTTAGCACAATTAGCAATTGACATCGAAGCCTTTTCTCATTTTATCCTTACATATAATTTTTTTAATCTATTATAGGTCAGATTATTATTTTCATCTAAATCAATACTTTTATAGAATATTTCTAGGAAAGACTTGCTAACTTGAAGAGCTTGATTTTAGGAATCTAACGGTTTAAACAACACTCAAATTGGACTTAAAATAGAATAGATATATAATTTTAAAATTTAACCCAGAAAATCTGCAGTCTTAAAGTCGGCTCCAGTAAAACTTAGAGTCAGCTCAAGCAGATCAGGAGCCAGTTCTAGCATAAAGAAGAATTGTTGTCTTCTATTTTCTGCAGGAGTCAACTTCACCCTCTGCAAGAGTCGACTCTAAAGTGCAGAAGTTCTAAACTGTGCCAGAGTGGACCCCTCACCAATTAGAGTCGACTCTAATTGCTAAAAATAATACTTAAGGGCAAAACTTAAACTAATTTTCTTGTAATTTATGCCTATTAAACTCAAATCTTTCAAATTCTTAAATCCAAATCATTGGCATACAAAATATACCCATTTACATCATAATTTTTTTCTTTTTACATTTATCAAGTGGCTAACACACCCACACATCATTGAAACCATCCGACTTTCATTATAAATAAAAAACGCCATTAATATTACTAAAATTACAAGATTTTAAGGTTGTTACAATTAAAACAGTCCAACTTTCATTATAAATAAAAATGCCATTAATATTACCAAAATTATAAAATTTTTAAGATGTTACAGAAATCCCAACCTATCATCAGTTCAACGTCAATTAGGCCTAACCATCAAGAGACCCAATTTAGAAGCATGTCGTATTCTCAATATCCAAGTGCTCCTCAACCTCCACCAAATAATCATGATCCTACTTTCGAAGAGAAAGTGTTACAAGCATTGAAAGGGATAGAAATGAATACTCAACTCCTTCACTCTCACACACAATCCATTGCAAAACTAAAACCCAGATAGGTCAACTAGCCACAGCATTCAATGAAAGAGAATGAGGTAAGCTATCGAGTCAACCCAAAGCTAACCCTAGAAACCTAAACATCCAAGGATTAAAACAAGGAGCCCAGATTAACCAGTTAAGTATCATTCATACATTAAGATCTGAAAATAAATAGATACCAGGTGGGTACATATGAAAAAAAAAAATAGAAGTCCCATCACTAGAACAACTTATTGAGCTGGGTCAGCCCGAAACACCTGAGGCATTAGAGTTTAATATAATGCCCAACCCACCAGCTGTGCCCATGTCAGAAGGAGATAAACAAAAAATTAGGGTTGTAGCACCATTTCCAAATAGACTTAAGTCCAATCAAAATTATCCCAATTCAAAAAGATTTTGGAGGTTTTTAAGCAAGTTAAAGTGAACATCCCCTTGCTGGACATGATCCAACAGGTTCCAGCCTATGCCAAATTCCCGAAGGATCTATGTACCAAAAAAAAGACTACCAATGTGCCCAAGAGATCCTTTTTGATAGCCAGTGTGAGCTTTTACCTATCAAACCATGTGCCAGTGAAATATAAAGATCCAGGGTCATCCATTTTTCATGCATTATGGGAAATACCCTCATATATAGGCTCTATTAGACTTAGGCAAGTGTTAATATATTATCATACTCTGTATATAGGCAACTAGGGTTGAAAGAACTAAAGCCTACGGAAATAACCCTACAACTAGCAGATCACTCTTTGAAAGTATCCAAAAGAATAGTAGAGGATGTATTGATCAAAGTTGGTGACTTTATCTACCCGGTGGACTTTGTGATTTTAGAAACTGAATCGGTGACAAACTGATAAGTCTATTTATTATCCCAATTTAATCATTAAAATAATTATTAATTAGTTTAAATTTATTAAGAATTAATACTTTTTATGGATGGTTGCAGAAGCCTATAGATGGAAAGAGCTCGATTTTTGGAGTCCAATAATGCAGACAATACTCAAATCAGGACTCTGTTTGCCCGAAAGGAAGAAAGAGATGATTTTACATGATTCTTGATGCAAACTAAAGCAAAAAATGTGGAACGGATGGCTGAGGAGTTTTCTTACAATATCTAAATAATTTTGAGCTCGATTAACTTCAACTTTGACTAGAAGGAAGTCCTAGACAAACTCTATAAAAGGAAGACCTCAGGCAGTAGTTAAGGGAGAGAGTTTTCTTCAAAGTTTTTTTTTTTTTTATTTAGATCATTGTATTAGGCCTAGAAGAGGAAATTATGGAGGGGATGCTGGCAGTAGCAATGCGCGGCTAGATTCCTTCAACTTAGGATGATGATGAAGCCAGTAATCAGGTTTTATCTTTCTTTTTGTTCTTAATTTTTATGCAAGAAAAATATGCTCTTCTTTCATATATCTTTTATGTTATTTTTCTGATCAAGGTTTTGATTTGGCATACATGGTCTATACCCTCTATCGACGTGCCATGATCTTAGAATACGGTACGTGCCTAAGAGAGACAGATCGTAGTATGGTAGTTTAGACCTCTAACTTTGCAAATAATTAGATAGTTTATACTCTAAGAGGATGTACCGTAATCTTCTAATATGGTACATGCCTGACAAGAGATAAATTATTTTAACCATGAATTTGCAAAAATTATTGCTAGTGCAATATAAAGAAAAGAAGATAAAACCTGTTTGCATGGTAGATTTGAATTCCAGGATCGCTTCTTCTACTATTTTAATTTATTAATTAATTAGTTGTTATCTTTTAATAACTACTATTCTTAATATAATCCTCTATACATAAATTTTCTTTTTTTTTTTTAAAATAATTATCCTTGAACCCCGAGGATATGATCCCGATTCACCACTAGCTATAGTAGTAAGTAGGTTTTATTTTTGACCGCCAATAATAGCGATCAAATTTTGGCACCGTTATCGAGGATCCAGGCACGATTAGTTCATAAAAAAATAAAAAATAAATAAAAAAATTACCATGAATTTTTTCTTAATTTTATCCTTATTTTTAATTTTTTTATTATTTCATTACTATTAGTGCTTCTATATAAAAGAAAAGAGTAAAAAAAAAATTTTGTTGAATAGTTATTGCTCTCTTTAGCTTATTATTATTTTTTAGTTATCTTAATTATTAGATTTTCTTATTTTCTTTTTAACATTAAAAAAATTACTTTTTTCTTATCACAAATCCACTTTTAACCTAATTAACTTTTTTTAAAATTAACTTACCTTAAAGAACCCAAAAGAAAACCCTAAGACACTTTTTCATAAAACATAATTAATTTAAGGAAACAAATAATAAACTTTAAAAACTTCTTAACTTGTTTAGACACCTTGTTTGAATTGCATTATATTTTCATAAAATACTTTAGGACACAAACCCCTAATCAAGATAAAGTGGGGAGTTGATCACCCTTTCGTGGCCTATAAACCACATCCTTCATTTTGCATTAACCCAAGCCTTTAAGTCTAAAATTAACTAGACGTTAGCCCCTAAGAAACTTGAGCTCAATAAGACAAAGCACCTGAAAGAGTTGGACCGGGTCGGGATTGACTGATTAACTGGTGTCTAGAAAAGGAAAGAAAAGTGGTTATTTAATTGGTTTCGTTCGCTTACCTAGTAGGCAACGGGGGAACCCCCACTGACCTTACCCTTAACTGGCTAGTTGATCAACTAATTTTTGACTTGGAGGTCTCCAAGACGGTCTTGAAGATAGGAGTTGTCAAGATCTAGGTTAAGCCTAGAGTAGAGAGTCTAATCTTTGTTAACTTGATTGCTAATAATTATTAAACCCTAACTAAATTATTCTTCATTGCTCTTAGTTCTAGGAATCTTTTAGGATGTTTTCTTTAGAATCTTTTCCTTTCTCTTCTATTACATTAATTTAATTTTTATAAAAAAATTAAATTATTGTTTGCTTTAGAGTGCATTGGTAGGGTGTATGCTTGGTCGCCGATCATTACAATCCAACCTCATACCCTTAGATCCTAAGATAGAAAGAACCTTTATAGCAAACAGACATTAGATTATAGACCCTAATAACAAAAATGATCCACCATGTCAGTTAAAGGAGTATTTCACTCCTTCAAAGTATACCAACTCTCCTTGCATACAAGTACCCCCAGTAGAGGTTGTCCATTGTGAAATTAAGTCTAGTGTAATCCAAATGTTACTAGCTTTCCATGGACTTACAAATGAAGATCCCTATAAACACTTAGATGAATTCTTAAAAATTTGCTCAACTGTCAAGATTCAAAATTTCTCTGATGATGCACTTAGGCTTAAGTTATTCCCTTTCTTCCTAAAAGATAGAGCCAAGTATTGGTTAAATTCACTAGACACTATTATAATTTCAACTTGGGACCAACTTCAGAGGAAATTTCTTAAAAAATACTTTCCTATAAGAAAAACGAATCAAATTAGAAAAGCCATAACAGTTTTTTCTAGTTAGAGAAAGAAATGTTTCATGAAAAGTGGGAGAGTTTAAAAGAATTAACTAAAAAATGTATGTACCATGCAATACCTAAATGGCAGTTAGTTCAATATTTTATGATGGATTGTTAGAAAGGTACCGATAAATGGTAGATGCCTCATTTGGAGGAACATTTATGCTAAAAATGAACATGAGGCATGACATCTTTTTAAAACTCTAAGTGAAAATTTCTTGCATCACATGTCTGCTGCCCATAGAGATCCTTCCACAGAACCTAAGAGAGGTGGAATATACAACATAGGTCAGTCTATAGATATCTATATCAAAATTGATGAACTATCCCAAAAACTTGACCGAATTCTACAAGTTGAAAATACCACTTCCCCATCTACTCAATTACATGAGGTTTGTATAATCTGTTCGAGTCCAACCCATTTTATAGGTGAATGTCCAACCACATACTAATTTCCTGAGCTTGTTCAGGAGCAAGCCCACCAAGCCCAAACTCGAATGGCTCCTATATCAGGAAATGATCCATATTCGAATACTTACAATCCTAGCTGGCGAAATCACTCAAATTTTTCATAGAAACCCCAACCTATCATCAGTCCAACATCAGTTAGGCCTAACCATCAGGAGACACAATTTAAAAGCATGTTGTATTCCCAATATCCAAGTGCTCCTCAACCTCCACCAAATAATCATGATCCTACTTTCGAAGAGAAGGTATTACAAACATTGAAAGGCTAGAAATGAATACTCAACTCCTTCACTCACACACACAATCCATTACAAAACTAGAAACCCATATAGGTCAACTAGCCACAGCATTCAGTGAAAGAGAATGGGGTAAGCTACTGAGTCAGCCCGAAGCTAACCCTAGGAACCTAAACATCCAAGGATCAAAACAAGGAGCCCAGATTAATCAACTAAGTGTCATTCAAACATTAAGATATGAAAAATAAATAGATAATCATGTGGGTACATATGAAGAAGAAGAATTAGAAGTCCCACCACTTGAACAAGTTATTGAGATGGGTTAGCCCGAAACACCTGAGGCATCAAAGTCTAATGTAATGCCCAACCCACTAGCTGAGCCCATGTCAGAAGGAGAAACTAAAAATTAGGGTTGTAGCACCATTCCCAAATAGACTTATGTCCAATCGAAATTCAGCCCAATTCGATAAGATTTTGGAGGTCTTTAAGCAAGTTAAAGTGAACATCCCCTTTTGGACATGATCTAACAGGTTTCAGCCTATGCTAAATTCCTTAAGGATCTATGTACCAAAAAGAAGAAGACCAATATGACCAAGAGAACCTTTCTGGCAACCAGTGTGAGCTCTTACCTATCAAATGATATGCCAGTGAAATACAAAGATCCAGGATCACCCACTATTTTATGTATTATGGGGAACACCCTTATAAATAGGGCTCTATTAGACTTAAGGGCGAGTGTTAATATATTGTCATACTCGGTATATGAGCAACTAGGGTTGAAAGAACTAAAACCTACGGAAATGACCCTACAACTAATAGATCACTCTTTGAAAGTACCTAGGAAAATAGTAGAGGATGTGTTGATCAGAGTTAATGACTTTATCTACTCGGTGGACTTTATGATTTTAGAAACTGAATCGGTGACAAACCCAAAGAGCCATATCTTAATGATTTTAGGTAGACCATTTTTGGCCACAGCTAATGCCCTAATTAATTGTCGAAATGGATTAATGAAACTTTTCTTTGGAAATATGTCAATTGATCTTAATATTTTCAATCTTACCAATACACATCAAACAAGTGATTCAAATTATGTTCAGGATACTGTTTATGATCTAATTGACCTTAGTGACAAAGAGCTTGACCTAAAAATCTGCATGAACCAAGATGGGAAGCAAATTAATGAGGTTGCTATAATTGATAAAAAATCAAGATGGAAACCTTCAATTCAACCACTAGAGAAAGTACCTGAACCATTACCTAAACCATCAATAGAGAAAGCACCCAAATTAGAATTGAAACCACTTCATAAACACCTCAAAATGCATACCTAGGTCCATCAGAAACCTTATCTATAATTATTTTAGCCGACCTAGACTCCTCACAAGAAGGAGAACTGCTGAATATCCTAAGAGAAAATAAAGAAGCATTAGGATGGGACATGAGTAACATAAAAGGGATTAGCCCCTCAGTCGTTCAACATAGGATTCACGTAGGAAAGAAAGCCAAGCCTATAAGAGACCCCAAATGAAAACTTAACCCAGCCATGAAGAAAGTAGTAAGAAAAGAGATCATCAAACTCCTTGATAATAGTAATCAGAGTAAGTCCTAATGTTTGGCTGAAGATGTTAAACTTAGCACTTTTTAGAAGGCAATCCAAAATTTTATTTTTTGACCTTTATTTTTAGTAATTTTAATTTCTAGAAATAAGAGACTGCTCTACACGATCACTCCTAATATTACACGAGGCATATCTCATTCAGGTGGTATTTCTTCTTGTTTTATTCTTCTTTACTCTATTGAGGACAATGACAATTAAGTTGGAGGGTAAGAAAAATATTTTAAAAAATATTTTGAAAACACCTTTGTTATTTTTAAAAAATTTTAAAATTTTTATTTTTAAAATCATATACCATGAAAGAAATTTTTGAGCAAAATTGATTAGGAAAAGAAATAGAGTTAGAAATAATTGGCTAATTACTGTAGCGAGCTAAGGAGTAGACTAGCTGGTCAGACTTTTAGTATCCTACTTAGGTCATCTAAAGGCTATTAGCACTTCTGTTATCGCCAAATCACCCTCCTTGAGCATCCATGAGCATCTAGTCATCTTCTTCGGTGAGCCGAGGATCTTTCGGCAAGCTTCTCATGCTTGGAAGCCAACATCAAGTTTCGGAGACCGGGGATTCCGACGGGGACCCTTCGATGCTCAAGTCAGTGCTCTAGACAATAGCCATGAGCTTAAAAAAGCTCGAAACAGAAGGAGCGAGGCTTAGTAGGATGGCAATTTTCTTCGTTTGGCCGTTTACCCGACTAGTACAGTTTTTAACGGATCAAAAAATTCCCAGTCAAACGGCTTAACGGATAACGAGGATTTTTCATTAATAGCTAAACGAGTAAATGGTCCGAGGATGGTATTCTCTGCCCCATCCCCGTTTACCCATCCCCATCCCTATTAACTTTAATATAATTAATATATTTAAATTATATATATATATATATATATATATATATATATTAAAAATTAAAAATTAAAAATTAATAAAATATATATATCCACTCTTGCTCTTTCTTATTTCATGTAGCCATCTCTTGCTCTTCCTTCTTCATGCAACTAATCTAAAGTTATGAACCAAGACGAGAACCTAGCTCCATTGTCCATCGTCTATCTTCGCCAATCGCTGCCCCATCGATGCCCTTCAACACCTTTTTGTTTTGGTATACTCATCTGTTTAGAAAGATATCTCTTTATTTATTTCTTTAAAATTTGAATGTATTTTTTTTTGTACGATTGTTGTGTTGGAAATCTTCATTTTCTGATTTTTTTTTTCCTTGTTAGTTTTTTTTTTCTTACTTTTCATTCTCTTTTTCCTTATCCCAGAGTCAAAGAATCTCTTATATATATCAATATCATCATCTTGATTAGTCTTCATCTTAGCTAAATGGATAAATGGATACCCGTGGGTACCTATTTACCATGTTGAATATTCCGTCCTTACCCCATTAATTATAACGGCTTAACGGGACGAAAAACGAGAACATTTTTTCTAACGGGGATGGAGACCGGTATAGATCGCCTCGGGCCATCCCCGGCCATCGCCATCCCTAAGGCTTAGAGAGGAGATCTCTGTGAATGTATGAGCATTTTGGAGTTGTGTGTTGAGTTTCCTGATCGGGAGTCTCTCTTATCCATTTTATTGGTGCTTAGAGCATGCTAGTCTTGAGGCATGATCACTTGTCAGAGCATTGATGATGGGGGCAGCATAATGGAGCTGGCCTCCATGTGATTTGTCAGAGCTGCAGGTTGTATCCTGTCAAACATGGATGGTTGCATGGTTGGCAGGTACTGCTTGATTTGGATAACTATTGTAAGCTATTCTAGGGCATGGATGGCCGTTACAGCGTTTGCCAGATATGTCCCCCATGCAACGCTTCTATTGTCCCATGCATACAGTGATGATTAGTGGGACCACGCATGTGGGCCTCGCAAAGTGGCCACCTCAAATGAACTGGTAGCCAGAGTCAGAAGTCCTTGCCACTTCAAAAGTGATCGAGAGCGAGGACAAAGCCGATGTCGATAGGACCGGGGCTGGCATTGGCAACCAACTCTGGCGTCGACAGTCGACGCTGGCATCGGTAGCTGACGCTGGCATCGGCCAGCAGTTGAGAGAAGACTGGATGCTATCGGGACTCCACAGAGTTGGGAGCCAAGGCTGGGACTTGGGAGGCGGTCGAGAGAGAGCCGAGACGAAGTTGGGAGTCAACGAAAAATTGGAAGCTCCCATGGACTCTGGAGTCGAGTCCACCGTCGGGGAAGATCGAGAGCAGGGACCGAGGAAGCTGGAGTCGGGAGCTCAGGGCTGTGCCATCAGGAGTAGGTTGCTGGATTCGGGAGTCAACGGGATGATCGGGAACCAAGGCTGGGGGTAGCCGAGAGAAGGGCTAGAGCTGGGGACGATTGTCCAGAAGCAAAGCTGGGATCTCTGCATTGGAGCCACGTCGGGACGGGGTCGTCCATGGAGCAGAGTCGTCGTGCTCTATTGTCAAAAGAGAGAGCCAGGGTGGAGCCATCGAAGCAGATCGTGGCCCTCCCCTTGAGTAGAGTCAGGAGCTTGGGGCTGTGCCATTGGGAGTCGGTTGCTGGATCCGGGAATCAATGGGACAGCCGAGAACCGAGGTCGGGGGAAGCCGGGAGAAGGGCTGGAGCTAGGGACGGCTGTCCGGGAGTAGAGTCAGGATCTCTGCATTGGAGCAAGTCGGGATGGGGCCGTCCATGGAGCAAAGTCGTCGTGCTCTGTTGTTGGAAGAGAGAGCTAGGGCGGATTCATCGAAGTAGATCGTGGCCCTTCCCTCGAGTAGAGTCGGGAGCCAACGGGCATGGAGGGCTAGGAAGGAGCCATAGGTAGTTGTCCAAAACCGAAGGCCCAGGGGAGAGTCGGAGGCGGTGGTCGAATCCAAGGTCCTCCTGGGTGGTCCGATGCTCTCTAGCGTCGTGTCCTTAAAGCTTCCCCTCCTGTTGACCTCCACCTTGGCCTCGGAACCAGAGTCTGGGAGGAGCTCAGATGGCCGAATTCGGGAGTCAAGACGGGATGGTCAAGATAGCTGGAACAACCATCGGTGCTGGGGCAGAAGGCAAAGCCTAGAGTTGGGCTAGCTCTATTCCTCCACTCAGAACATTAATTATAGAACACATGCATGGCCTCATGCAACATAATGCACATGCATTTGTGCCTTGTCTCTAAAGCACTTCTGTGCTCCATGCAACATGGAGCACCAGAAATCCTTGGAGAACTTGGGAATGCCATCGGAGCATACCACCAAGTAATGGGAGAGGTTATGGTGTATGCTGAGATGACCCTCTCCCCCTCCTTAGTCGCCATAAATGAGCCCTTTTTGGCTGATGGCAGGGGGGATTGTTGATTTCAATGAATCTTGTCAGCATCCTCACAAGTCATTTACACCATTGTCAGCACACCTTGGCTTTTAGTTTCTTTTGGTTGGCTTGAGCCGAGGTGGAAACAATATAACTTGCCAGATCATCGTAGGAGAGACCGATGTCAGAGTATAGTACTTTTTTTATATTTACTGACTGCTCGAAGAGTGGGAGTAAACTGACGTTGACCGACCGAGGCTGATTCGAGTGTGTTTACCATTGCCTATGAAATTTACTGACCCCATCAGATGTCCCTACATTCTTGAGCTTGTACGACCACGTGACTTGCATCCACTAAGTGAAAGGAGTGTAGAATTCTTTGCCTTTGCACTTATCTTTTCATGCTAGCTTTGGCTCTGATTCCTTCTGAGTAAGGGGATCTTTTTCTTTTTGTACTGCCTTGAATAATTTTTGTCTGCCTTGTGTGGACTTGTGACCATGCCTGCATGCTCAAAAGACTTTAAGCAAGGTTGGAGGTAAGTTAATTACCTTTGATTGGCTAAAGGCAGCTAGCAATCCTTTTCCGATGCAGGGTCTAGAAGCGGATGCCCATCAACTGTGAGCTAGGAAGTTGATCTTTCCCACTGTGAGTTGTCTTGATCTCCTAATTGGCTTGTTGAGGGCGACTTGTTACTAAGGCTGACTGGCTGAGGCCGAGTCTGACTGGCCGAGGCCGAGGTTGACTAGTTGGGGCCGAGTCTGACTTGCCGAGGCCGAGTCTGACTTGCCAAGTCTGACTGGCTGAGGCCTGATTTGCTGAGGTTGAGTCTGACTTGTTGAGGCTCAGTCTGACTTGCCGAATCTAACTGGCTGAGGTCGAGTGGTGCAGGAGCAAGAGTGAGAAAAAGGCTGCACGATTTTATTTGGATCTCTGAACCCTAGAAGTCCCATAATTTTTTTCTTTCTTTCCTAGTTGGTTGACTCCAGTCTGTTACTGAGTCAGTCAAGTTTGATTTAGTCCAATGTTCATGTCATGCATTTTCATTTTATTTGAGTCCTGTAATAATTCAAATGAAACGTATTACTCTTGTTGAAACCCAGCTGAAGATATTCAGAAGAAGCCCCCCAAAATTAGGCAATATTGGACAACCATTCGATCTTCTCCAACCTTATTCATACCCTACCCTTAGAGCTCTGCATGGATTGGATCCGCCTACACCAGGATTGATGACGATGAATCAATCTTCTCCCTCCATTGGATCCGCCTTCATCCGAATTGATGATGTGGAATCAATCTTCTTCTTCCATGTCGCCACCTACAATGTTGGTAACCTTGGGCGCCCCATAAGGAAGAAATTGGTGGTCCCCTACTATGCTTTAATGGAAATAAAGATCAGCATCTCAACCATTATGGAAAGGATCTTACGCCCATATGGACCTTGTTGACAAAAGGAAAGAAAGAAGGATGTCACCCCAAAGCTTTCTTCTTTGCTTGTGGTCCCTCACCTCCAATTGGAACTATATATTGTTGCTGTCATTTTGGTCAAATCAAATGAAGGAAAGAAGATTTTTGCTCTGTAATTTTACCATATTTTGTAATCTCTATCATTTATTACTTTAATTGTTGCACTTACCTTGTAATGGCATGAGAGCTCTATAAAACCCTTCTCTTGAAATGATGAAAGAACAGAATATGAATATATAAAAATTTATTTTCAAGTTATATTTCTGATGCCCTGAGCAATTGATCCTCCATGAGGGAGTTAGGTGTGAGGCCGAAGATTTTTGTTGCTTTAAGCAATTGATACTCTCACGATGAGCAATTGATCCTCCGTGAGGGTTAGGCGTGAGGCCAAAGATTTCATTGAGAGGGAGCTAGTAAGGCCAAAGTGTTCTTACTATCAAACCCTAATCTAGTCCATCTCTTCTACCAAGCTCCACAAAGAAACTCTAATCCTCATACCATCCATAACCGACCATCGCCCCTCTTTGACTTATTTCCAAAGCCGCCGCCCTCTCTCTCAAAACCACCAGCCCTTTCTTGATTTATTTCCAAAGCTATCGCCCTCTCTCTCCAAAGCCACCACTCTCTGAATTCATCTTCAAAGCTAAGGATGCCTTCTTTGCCACTGAATCAAGATCAAGAAGCCTCACGTAAAAGATAGTTTTTTCATCCAGAAATTCTGCCCGCTAGCGAGAGATCTTCCACCAACATTCGGAGCGCATCATTGTCGGGTAAATCAACCTTTCCCCTACTCTATGATTCTAATTTATAAAAGTTCATGAGCATGTCTTTCCTAAAGTTTTTCAATTCCAGACTTTTCTGGTACACTTCTTCATTTTTCTAAAAGTTCTGTTCCTGAACCGTTACTTTCTACATCACATAATCTACCCTCTTACTCTTTCTCTTAATTTTGATGAATTAGCCATCTTCTAAAATACCTAAAAAATAATTTTCATCACTTCATTGATTGCATAATCATTCCCTACCCTTGTGCTGCATCAATCTTGGTATCAGAGCATAGGTTAGACATGTTTTGCATCACACACTGGATTTTGTTCTGCTGTAATTTTTGCACATGACCTGCAACTTTATCTGTTATGAAACCTATCATATTGTGATTATTTCAATTTAATTTTTTGATAATTTACCGTGCCTCTACTATGTTCATATAAAATTTTATGATTAAATTTCTTAATGTTATTTTCTAAGATTTTTTGCAACCTGCTGGTGCTAAAATCAAACCCTGCTGAAATTTTGTATTGTTGCATTCCTGAACCCTAAAGTGTGCCTCCTGAGCTGGTATATGCAACATATCTATGACCCATAGGAGTAATAATCCAAGGCCAGACATGAATCTTTATGGTTGAGGATCCGACATGCTAATTCGTGTCTTAAGTGTTCATCTTTTTTAAGTTATTTTAGGGCACCAAGCATCTAAGATAAGGTGGGGATTTTATTACCCTTCCTTGGCCCAAAAAACCACCAACCTGCATTGTGAACCTAAGCCTTAATTTTAAAATTGAGTAGCACTTAATTGAGCATTAGGGACACCCACGAGTTCAGTTTAACTTAACTTGGGAAAACTAGTTACACCCAAGTCAACATTTGTGTCTAGAAGCTGGTGTCTAGGGCTTGGGGTCAAATGGCAAACGCCTTAAGCGGACTTTTGGTTCTTTAATTAGGTCCCTGCAAGAGTGGGAGAAGCCTTCCACAACCCTACCTCTTACCTGGCCAGTGGACAGCATACTTGTTATCGTGGTTATGACTTAATCGACTCACTTTACTTGGACTACTAGGTCTAGTAAACTATAGTACGAGTCAGTCTTGAGTCATTTGTGTGCTTGCTTTAATCATGTATGACCACTAGATCAGGAGCCCCATACCAACCAAGTCAGAGTCAGTCACCATTAGAACCACCCATGGATAATGATTTTGGAGCCATGCTTAGGGCAATTACTGAGCAGTTGACTCTGTTGAATGACCGAGTGAAATCCCTAGAGGAGAGTCATGAGACCATGACTGAGCCTAAGTTAGACCCTCGTCTACCTACCCCACATCCTGAGCCTAGAAGAGCCACAAACCATGATCCAGAGTACTACCATAGGAGACCCAATCCTGATATTATGGATCCAGATGAGATAATTCTTAGGAATATCATATTAGAAGCACCCACTTTTGATGAAAGTTTAGACCCCAAGGTGTATGTCGATTGGGAAGGTGAAATGGATCAATGTTTTGAGTGTTACGAGATGACCAAAGAGAGAAAATATAAATTTGCCAAACTTAGATTAGATCAACAGGCTAGGTTATACTGGAAGAATATTGAGATGTTGATTAGACGAAGAGATGATGTTTTCATAACCATCTGGAGAGCCATGAAGGTTAGACTAAGAGAGAAGTATGCACCCATATCCTAACAATAGAAACTCTTAGACCAATGGCAAAGGTTAAGCTAAGGCAACAAAACCGTTTCTGAGTACATTGAGAAATTTGATAAATTTATCCTGAGATGTCACATTGTTGAGTCAAAAGAGGTCACCCTGTCTAGGTTTAGAACTGGTCTAAGAGAAGATATTCAGAGGAAACTATATTTGAGAGAATTCAATGATCTGGAGCAAGCTTACCAAGTTGCTAGATCAGAGGCAGACCAGAACCTTCCAGGACTAACTAAAGATACCAGAACCCAGTCAAGCCCCAAACAATAGTCACAACCTAGGCATCCTAGTGACAGGGTCACCCGAAACCTATAGAACCCTACTTATGGTAGTCAATTGTGGATCAATCAAGATAGAATTTGACCTATCCAATTAAAAGGAGAAATGCTTGTGTTTCAACTTAGTAAGACCTTGGCCAAGGCACTTTATGTGAAGGTCACATGATCACTAAAGTTGAAATCACTTTATGGATTTGTTGTTTAGAGTTGACAGGCTCTTAAGCCATCCTTAGCATTTGTGGTCAAAAGGATGAATTATACAGTAAATGTTTCTTAGGGTTCTTGGAGTTTGCTCGGTAACTCTTCAACCTATCCGGACGTCGGGTTCCATTGCTAGATGGGCACATCGATTAGTATAGAAAGTTGTTCCTATGCTATCGGCTTAGGTTCGAACCTAGAGAGTCACACGCATATAAGTTTCCTAGGATGATCTATTTGCTGATCAACGATTGAGAATCGTATATGATTTAATTAATCAATTTGATTGATTGAATTATCTCAATTGGGTTAAGTACAAGTGAATAAGATTCAATTTGGTTTAAGTCTATTAGAAGGACTAATCAATTTCAAATATTGATTTGAAATTAGACTTGATTTGGATTTAAATAGATTCAAGACTAGACAAATTTGATTTGGGCTAGGACCATGATCTATGTAGGTTCAGTCCAATAAATTCAAATCAGCTTAAACCAAAATCCGAACCCAAACCCCTCGCATAAGGATCTCACATGATAAGATAACTTGATTAAATTCTAATGTAGAATTTAATATATTAATTTAATCTTCTTCAAACCATTTCCGTTGGAATTCTAAGTGTTAGAATTCATATGGAATTAATGTATCTCTTTGAATTAACCAGCAATGAAATTCTAAGTGTTAGAATTCACAGGTTTTCATGGAACATCGGAATTAACCAAACGTTGCTTCTCTTTGGTTTTCACCGAACGGCAGAATTCTAAGTGTTAGAATTTAATAGGCTAAAAGCTGAATTGAGCCTATAAAACAGAGGATATTCTTCACCAGATTACAACACAACACACGATATGTCGTGGATGATATTCTAAGGAGCTAGAACACAAAATCTTGGTGTGATTCTGGTGTTAGCAAAAGTTTGATGAATCTTGGAGGAAGATTCAAGTGGGAGGATTCAAGATCAGCAAAGTTATTTTTCTGCAAGCTAGCACTCCCGGAAATCCAATCATTTGGGGGCTTCGCATAGACGATACTAGAGGCCGAACGATTGAACAGCTGCAGAGCACAAAGGATTTACCTACCGTTCTTAAGGTAAGTGATTTGATCTCTAGATCTTAAGGCAGGCTTCAAGACAAGTAGTATGACTTCTCATCTTGAAGATCAAGATATGATCTTGATTATTTAATTTATATGTATAATTTAGATCAAACGATCCTATAGTATAAGGCAAAGATATGATCTTGATGCATGTTAGATAAATTAATATGTAATCTTTAATTTTTTGCATTGATAATTGTTATCAAATTATTAAAATATGCATAACTCAGGAGGTTGTTTCTCCCTACACGAGTGGCAAAGGCCAAGGCCGACACCGTCGACCGAGTAGAGGTAGTCATTGTGAAATGTCTTTGAAGGAATTTGTCTCCTTATGCAGATTTGGATACCTCAGCCTGCTGGTAGTCTGCCCCCCAGGAAATCATGTTGACTAGAGTTGAAAAGTATAGGTACCCTTGCTTGGGGGGCTTAATGACTGTGGTACTCGTTGGCGAGCTTGATGGTGCTCTTGCTAAAGAGCTTGTAGATGCTCTCGATGATGAGCTTGAGCTTGAAGTTGCTGATGAGCCTGATGGTGGTGAATCTCTTACTGGGAAGATCTCATACCAATGGAATGATGGCTGACCTGAGTAGAAACTATTATGTGGCTATGAAATACTGCTCTTGTAGCCTCTGGATAGCTGCCATCAATGTTTGGTCTTATTTAGTGATGGTGGCGAGCTGGTCCGCTTGAGTGGCTTGAAGTGGTGACGGTGATGGAGCAGAGAGCTGGCCTCCTGTTGCTTAGCTCATTGAGGGTGCCCCCCCAACATGATTGGCGGAAGCTTCTTGGGCTCTTGCTATCACCATCTTTTTGATCTACCATTTTGATCTAAGAGGGATGAGGATCTACAAGCTAGCATCGCTGATGATCCATTGCTCTGCCCCCCTACCTGGCGCGCTAATCTGTTGGCGCCAAATCATCCTCCTCGAGCATCAGCGAGCGTTCGATCATCTTCTCCGGCAAGCCGAGGATCTTTTGGCAAGCTTCTCTCGCTTGGGAGCCTACAAAAAATCCTAGAGACCGAAGATTCTAGTGGAGACCTTTCGACGCTCAAGTCAGTGCTCTGGGCAACAACCATGAGCTTGGAAAAGCTCGAAAGAGAAGAAGAGATGCTTAGAGAGGAGCTCTTTATGAACGTATAAGCATTTTGGAGTTATGTGTTGAGTTTCCTGATCGGGGGTCCCTCTTACCCATTATAATGGTGCTTGAGGCTGCCAGTCTTGGGGCATGATCACTTGTCAGAGCACTGATGATGGGGGCAGCACAATGGGGTGGGCCTCCATATGATTTGTCAGAGCTGCAAGTTGTGTCCCGTCAAACATGGATGGCTGCATGGTTGGCAGGTACTGCTTGATTTGGACAACTGTTGTAGGCTGTTCTATGGCATGGGCGGTCGTTACAGCGTTTGCTAGATGTGTCCCCCATGCCACACTTATGTTTTCCCATGCAGATAGTGGTGAGTAGTGGATCCAGGCATATGGGCCCCATAAGGTGGCCATCTCGTACGAACTGGTAGCCAGAGTCAAAAGTCCTTGTCACTAAGGAAGTGACCAAGAGCGGGGACAAAGCCGATGCCGGTAGGATCGGGGCTAGTGTCGGCAATCGACTCTAGCGTCGGCAGCCGATGCTGGTGTCAGTTAGGAGCTGAGACAAAATTGGACGCTGTCGGGACTCCAAGGAGTCGGGAGCCGAGGCTAGGACTTGGGAGGCGGCTGAGAGAGAGAGCTGGGATGAAGTCAGGATTCAATGGAAAGTCAGAAGCTTCCGTGGACTCTGGAGTTGGGTCTGCTGTTGGGGAAGACTGAGAGCAGGGATAGCCGTTGGGGAAGCTGGAGTCGAGAGCTCGGGGCTATGCCATCGGGAGTCGATTACTGGATCCGGGAGTCAATGGGATGGTCGGGAACCAAGGTCAGGGGAAGCTAGGAGAAGGGTTGGAGCTAGGGACAACTGTCCGGGAGCAGAGTCAGGATCTCTGCAATGGAAACAAGTTGGGACAGGGCCTGTTGGGTTCCGGTCATACAGCGGAAGGCTGGATTTCAAAAAAAAATTAATCTTGAAATCCTAATCAACCGAAACCTTAGGCCCAAGACCCCTTGATTATAACAATTAATTAGTCATAATTTAACATATATGTAGAGGAACATACCTTAATACTTGGTAAAGAAAGAAGGAAGCCGGTTATCCAATCTTTTCCACTAGACACCCAAGTGTTCGCCCTCCAATGGTGATCCACACGAGAATTGGATCAAAGATATGCTCACAAACTTGACTTAAACCTATTTTTGGCTTCTTGACTTCTTGGCTTGGCTCTTAGGACCCTTTTTACCCTTTTCTTAAGCCTAATAAAACTTGTATAGGCTAAGAAAAGAGTTGTCCTAAATTGACTAAGGCTTGTAGGAAGTGAGAGGGAGAGAGAAGACTCTTGTCTTAACAAGGATTACTAAAAATTATCCGATGCAATCCCATATGTGCCACCCCCTTTAAATAGTGAATGGGGAGACGTCAAATGAAGGGATACAACCCATTTCACGTCCTTCTGAAAGGATATAAAATTTTTAAATTCATTTCAATTTGAATCAAGGGACACATCGTTATAATTTTCTGCACCTTTCTCCTTACGCGCGCCACACCTGATAGGATGCTTTTGGCATCCCATCTTAAATCAGATAGCCTCTAATTTTGCCATGTGTCAAGATAAGGTTCTCCATGTTTATATGGACTCTTAAATCCCCAAAAGATGCGCCTTCTAGTGCCTTAAATCAGAAGGACTTTTAGACGCCTCTTGAAAATTCTGCACGCGCACAGTTTTCCTTTCGAGAGTCCCATGTCTCTTCAACTCTATTAATTCAACCTTATCCAATACAGTAACATCTAGATAAGGTTCTCCACATTCAATGGACCTATAAATCCTAAAAAAAGATGCGCCTCCTAGTACCTTAAATCAGAAGGACTCTTAGGCGCCTCTTGAAAATTCTGCACATGCATAGTTTCCCTTCCGAGAGTCCTATATTTCTTGGACTATATTAATTCAACCTTATCTAATCCAATAAATGGTTGATCAGGTCAGAGGTTATCCCAAATTAATTCTAAAATTAATTTGAATCAATTAATTAAGCCGGTTTCAAATCAATTTCGATCCAAATTGGAGCGATAGTTAGCCACATGTGCTAGCATGCTGATTGGCTAACAAATTAAATTAATTAATCTTATTAAAATGATTCTTTCACCAATTCCCTTATATGTGTGACCCATTGGGTTCCTCATCTAGCCAGCAGTAGGTTTAGGTTTAAGTCGATTTAGTTCGATTAGAAACTGACTAACCGAATTAGATCAAATCGTGCTAACCCTAGTTGCCAATTTGAACCATCTTTCAAATTTACTCATGAATTAAATAAATTTAATTTATCAAAACCTACAAGACAAGATTAACATCTAGCAATGTATCATGTCTACCTAGAAGATGAGGAATTTGATAAAATTACCAAAATACCCTTTAGTGGCAGTTACTATGCAATTCAATCCTTCGATCTTTCTTTATCCCGAATAAGTGATGGGTATGGAAAAATGTCAAACCCTAACATTTTATTCATTTGAATCTCAAATCAATAATAAAGACTCGACAAATGAAAAATTAGAAACCTATTCTAATTTCATTTTCTTTGATCAAAGACTTCTTGAGTCATCATATGATGAGATTACATGGGATTACTTTTCCTCTTACTAAGAATGATCAATTCCTTGTTGACCTACTCATAACCTTCATACACAATCCTTTATATCCATGAACACCCCGTACATGACTTAGCCATGAATGAGTATGAAGTAAAACATAGATTCATGTGCATAAGATTCTATGGTAATCTCAGGTCTAAGGATCACTTGCACAACTCCTAAGAGAACTATCTTTTGACAAGTAAGTAAGATCTCAATAAGATGTTCTCAATGTGGATCAATTCAGTAAACTCATACCCTAATGAGCACACATCCTTGTATTAGTGTCTCTACACAAGTGGCTATGAGACCAACCACCCTCTTTATTGAGCATACATAGAATGTGCCAGTCTTACCGATATCATCGATCCCCGACTCGATGATCCTTCGACTGGGAACATTTTAGATTAGAGTTTTTAGGAACTTAGGTCTCATCATTATGAACTTCATCATAACTCTAATTCCATTGCCCTAACCTTATGGGGTTCATCATAATCTTAATAAATTTAAGACACAGCATATGATGAATCGAAAAAAAAAAATGCCTTTTAATTGATAAAATATCATACATGAGTTGAAAGAAATTATAAAAATGCCCTTACATGATTGGCTTTTAGGGCACTACTCTTTTAATCTCCCACTTGCACTGAAGCCAATCGCCTTTGTATTTAATTCCCATAAAATCCAAATGACGATCAAACTGCTATTGAGGAAGAGCCTTAGTGAATGGGACTGCTATATTGTTCTTTGTGTCAACTCGTTCTATAACATCTTGTCTTTCAATGATCTCTCGAATGAGATGGAAGCGTCTTAGGATGTGCTTGGATTTCTGATGAGACCTTGGTTCCTTAGCTTATGCAACAGCTCTAGTGTTATCACAATAAGGTGGCACTGTGTTGGAAGATTATTAAAAAATTATATGACCCAATCCTTTTGATTTTGATGATTACTAAATGTCATTGAGTTCATTAAAAGATATAATGAGTTTATTTAAATAAGCAATATATTTATTTTGAACAATCAAATGAAGAATGTTAAAGTTTGACTCTAATCAATTTTGAAAGTAACTTAAGCTCAATGTTTAAACTTTCAAAAAGAAATTTTATAATTCATGTTTTATTTAATGAGTTTTTAGAATAGTTCTTGAATCGATTCTTAATATCATTTTATTGAATTCAAGTCAAAACAATGAATTAAAATGAATCTGGAACGATTTTAATGTCAATCAGAAAAGTTTCTGATTTTGATACGTTCCGGAGCCGACTCCTGAGTTTCAGAGTCGACTCCGCTCAGTGTACAGAAATGAACATCTGTGTCGAGTCGACCCACGAAATTTGTCGAGTCGACCCCTGATTCTGTCGAGCCGACTCCTTGACTGTGCGAGTCGACTCTGCTCAGACACCAGAAGAGTGTTTTTCTGAGCACTTCGCGAGTCGACCCCAAGCCTTTCACGAGTCGACTCCCGACTTTCAGGAGTCGACACTTTACTTTTGGTGAGTCGACCCCTAACCTTTATAAATATTTCTATTTTTGGTAAGACGAGCTCGAGCCGACTCGGAAAAGCATGAGTCGACTCCAGCAAATCTGGGCGAAATTTTTACGGATGCCAACTCAGCTCCAACGGTTAGTTTTTTGATTAACGGCTATTTTTCTTTGTCTCTAACGGATATATTTTGCAGAATCTATAAATAGAGGAGCTCTTTTCAAATCGAAAGAATCAAGAGAGTGAAAAAGAAATCTTTCAAAAAGAGGGAAAAACAGAGCTTCATTTGAAAAATCATTTGAGTCAAGAAAAGAGATTCAAAAGGAGTGAAATCAAGAGAGAGATTCGTGTGCTCCTGAGCTACAATCTACAAAAAGTTCAAGAGGAGATCCCAAAGCAACCAAGAGCAAATCAAGATCTTCCGACCTAGAAAAAAAAGAAAAAGCTTCAACCAACATCCAAAAGCCCCAAAGCTAGAGAATCTGTGCTGAGGCCTGATTCCACACTTCAAGGAGTTGGAGAAGAGAAGCAAAGAAGCCAAGCCTGCATTCAAGCTATTTAATCAGGCTTTTCTAAACCTTAGCTTTATTTTGATTATTCTGCTCTAGAGGAGCTGTTTGTATTTAAACTCAATTTATTTTTGTGTACTGATTCAAGTGGATTGAATCAGTGGAGGTAGTTGTACCTCGTGGTAAGCTTGGGATAGCTTACGTTCTTGTTGTGACCCCGTTAAACAACGAGTTGGGTTTTGTGCTGGTAAGCCCCAGCTGGGTTCGTTGTGATCCGGGAAAACAACAACAAGTTTGAGTTGTGAGCTTGTAAAACAACTCGGCTGTAATCTAGGGAGATTATAGTGTGGACCCAAGTGAATCTTGGGAGTGGACGTAGGTGTGGTTGCACCGAACCACTATAAAACCTTGTGTTTGCCGTGCTCATTTGTCTCTTACTCTATCTCTCTTATATTTCTGTTTGTGCATTGCTTTTAGTTAATTTCTTCACTTGCACATCTTGAGTAAATCTGTTTAAAACATTTCAAAAAGTCTTAAATTTTTAAGAACCCAATTCACCCCCCCCTCTTGGGTTGCCATCTGGGCCAACAATTGGTATCAGAGCAAGTGCTCATTTAGAATTTGATCTCACGATCAAGGGCTAAAGATCCTTATGGCAACACAAGTGGTTCATGTTTTGCTGAAGGTCATTCTACGAATAGACCTCCTTTATTTAATGGAACCAACTATTCATATTGGAAAGCTAGAATGAGAATATTCATTCAAGCTTCTGACTATGAATTATGGGGATAATAAATGGACCTAGTACACCCACACACGTAATAGATGGCACTATTGTTCCTAAGCCCGAAAGGGATTGGAATGATAATGATAGGAGAATGGCACAACTTAATGCTAAAGCCATTAACATTTTATATTGTTCCTTAGATCTAATGAATTCAACCGAATCTCAACATGTAATTCCGCAAAAGAAATTTGGGATAGGTTGGAAATAACACATGAAGGAACAAACCAAGTAAAAGAATCAAAGATAAATATTTTGGTTCATAAATATGAATTGTTTACATGGAACAAACTGAAACCATCACATGCATGTTCACTAGATTCACTGATATTGTGAATGGTTTAAAAAGTCTTGGAAAAGTTTATACTAACTCTGAGCTTGTTCGCAAAATTCTTAGGTCACTTCCAAGATCATGGGAAGCCAAGGTGACAGCCATCCAAGAAGCCAAAGACTGAACATCCTACCTTGGAGAGCTTCTTGGATCCTATGACCCATGAGCTTCAATGAAACAACATGTCAATGAGGAGAGTCAAAAAGAAGAAGACCATTGCCCTCAAAGCTGCAGAAAAGGAAGAAGCAGCAGCATGATGAAGATGATGATGATGATGAGACAGCTCTCCTTGCAAGAAATTCAAGAAGTTTATGAAAGAAGGAGGCCCTTCCACAAAAGAAATTTGGAGCAAAATGGAAGGAGAAAAGAAAAGGAAAGAAAAAGGAAAAGGACAAAGAGAAAGAGCCCTTAGTATGTTATGAGTGTAAAAAGCCAGGGCATTTTAGATATGATGTCCTTTACTTAAGAAGGCCTACAAGAAAAAGAAAAAGGCTACATGGCAACTTGGACTGACAGTGAAGAGTCTTCTTCCGAAGAAGAAGAACAAAAGAAGTTGCAATGTTTGCTTCATGGCGGACGACAACGAAGAGGTAAGTTCCGAAACCCCCGATGATGAATTTACTTTGATGAAATGTTTGAAGCTTTCAATGAATTGATGATTGATTTCAAATTTGAAAAAGAAACACAAATCTTTGAAAACTGAAAACTTAAATTTAATTAAAGAGAAAAATGAATAAATCTTAGTTAAAGATTAAAAGATAAAAGGAAACACTTAATGAAAAGAATGATTTGTTCATAAGATTGATTTGAAAATCTGAAAATGAAATCTAATTAAAGAAAAAGAATCAATCTCTAATGAAAATGATTTTCTAAAGAAAGATGTTAAAAATATAAAGACATTGTTGAGAAATTTACTTAAGCTCAACTAAACTAAACATGATTTTAGATAGTCAAAAAGCAGTTTTTGACAAAGCTGGTTTAGGGTATAACACATTAAGAAACAAAAATCATTGAAAAATATTTTTGTAAAAGAACCAAAGTAATATTTTGTTTTAAATGTAATCAAAAAGGACATAAATCTTTGAATGCAAAACAAAAAATAATAAAAGTTAAATATTAAAGGAAAGAAAATATGGGTTCCGAAAGGAACAATTTTATTGCTACTAACCATGAAGGACCCAAGAAAGCTTGGGTACCTAAACATAAAGTTTAAATTATGTTGCAGGAATGTCTTGTAGCCAAAAGATCAAAGAAAAAGTGGTATCTTGATAGTGGCTGCTCAAGACATATGACGGGTGACAAAGATGAATTCATCACCCTGGAAGAAAAGAAAGGTGGAGTTGTTACGTTTGGCGATAATGGTAAAGGTCAAATTATGGGCCTTGGTAAAGTTCGTATAACTCCATCTATATTATTGATAATGTACTTTATGTTGATGGTTTGAAGCATAATCTAATTAGTATAAGCCAATTATGTGATAAAAACTTTAATGTTTCATTTAAATCTTCTATATGCACTGTAACTAATTCTATTGATAATAGCATTGTATTTACTGGTTATAGACATGGCAATGTATACTTGGTTGATTAGAAAAATTATCTGAGTATCATTGCTTAATTGCTGACAATGCTAATATAAATGAAATTAGTTGGTTGTGGCATCGTAGATTAGGTCATGCAAGCACACACCTTATTTCAAAATTAATTAAAATGGATTTAGTTAAAGGTTACCTAAACTAGATTTTGAAAAATAAAATATGTGATGCATGTCAATTTGGAAAACAAACTAGAAGTTCTTTCAAATCTAAAAATGTTGTTTCAACTTCTAGGGCTTTAGAGCTACTTCACATGGACCTTTTTGGACCAACTAGAACCACAAGTCTAGGAGGAAAGAAATATGGTCTAGTGATTGTAGATGATTATTCTAGATATACTTGGGTAATGTTTTTAGCTCACAAAGATGAGACTTTCTCGATATTCCTGAAATTCTTCAAGAAAGTCACAAATGAGAAAAACACTACCATAGTATCTCTAAGAAGTGATCATGGAACTGAATTTGAAAATCACTTATTTGAAAGTTTTGCACTGAAAATGGTATTAATCATAATTTTTCAGCCCCTAGGACTCCACAACAAAATGGTGTAGTTGAAAGAAAAATAGGACTCTAGAAGACATGGCCCGTACCATGCTATGTGAAAGTAACCTACCAAAGTACTTTTGGGCGGAAGCTATTAACACAGCATGTTACATCTTAAATAGAGCTTTAATAAGACCAATCTTAAAGAAAACACCTTATGAATTATGGAATGAAAGAAAACCCAAATAAAATACTTTCATGCATTTGGATGTAAATGTTTCATTCATAATAATGGTAAAAACAATTTAGGAAATTTGATGCTAAATCTGATGAAGGAATATTCTTAGGATATTCAACAACTAGTAAAGCTTATAGAGTATTTAACAAGAAAACCTTAGTAGTTGAAGAATCCATTCATGTAGTTTTTGATGAATCTTTAGCATCTAGTTCTGAAAAGATTGATGATGAGGAAGATACAAACATAATTGAAAAAGATCTTGAAAAACTTAATATTGAAGTATCTTCAGATCATGAACAAGAAGCTAAAGATGATGATTCACATAAGGACGATGATGTCAATATTGATCATAATGATATAGATCTTCCAAGAGATTGGAGATATGCTCATAGTCATCCCAAGGAATTGATTATAGGTGATCCATCTCAAGGAATAAGAACTAGATCATATATGAGAAATATTAGTAATCATCTTGCATTTGTATCACAAATTGAACCTAAAACTATTGAAGAAGCTGAAAAAGATAATAATTGGATGTTAGCAATGCAAGAAGAATTAAATCAATTTACTAAGAATAATGTATGGACTTAGTTGAAAGACCTAAAAATCATTCAGTTATAGGATCAAAATGGGTATTTAGAAATAAACTAGATGAAAATGGCATAGTAATTAGAAACAAAGCTAGATTAGTTGCAAAAGGATATAATCAAGAAGAAGGTATTGATTTTGATGAAACCTTTGCACCAGTAGCTAGATTAGAAGCCATTAGACTATTACTTGCATTTGCATGTCATATGAATTTTAACTTATTTCAAATGGATGTTAAAAGTGCATTTTTAAATGGATTTATAAATGAAGAAGTTTATGTAGAACAACCACCAGGTTTTGAAGATCATGAATTTTCAAATCACGTTTTTAAATTGCACAAAGCTTTATATGGTTTGAAACAAGCACCTAGAGCTTGGTATGATAGATTAAGTAAATTTTAATTGAAAATGATTTTATAAGAGGAAATGTTGATAAAACTTTTTTTTGAAAAGAAAAGTAAAGATTTACTTAGTAGTACAAATATACGTTGATGACATTATTTTTGGTGCTACTAACAATTCTCTATGTCAAGAATTTGCTAAGTTGATGCAGGGAGAATTCGAGATGAGCATGATGGGAGAACTCAACTTCTTCCTTGGACTCCAAATCAAACAAAGCAAAGAGGGAATCTTCATCAACCAAACAAAATACACAAGAGAAATCCTAAAGAAGTTTGGTATGGAATCAATGAAACCCCTCGGAACACCAATGAGTCCTTCATGCAAGCTGGACAAAGATGAAGAAGGTAAGAAGGTTGATCAAAATATTATCGAGGTATAATCGGATCCCTACTTTATTTAACTGCAAGTAGACCAGATATTATGTTTGCTGTATGTTTATGTGCTAGATTTCAATCAGAACCTAAAGAATCACATTTAATTGCTGTTAAAAGAATACTAAGATATTAAGTGGAACAAAAATGTAGGTTTATGGTATTCTAGAGACTCACATTAAACTGAATTGCATATTCTGATTCTGATTATGCTGGATGTAAGTTAGATAGAAAAAGCACAAGTGGTGCATGCCAATTCTTAGGAAGTAACTTAATCTCATGGTTTAGCAAAAAGCAAAATTCAGTTGCATTATCAACTACTGAAGCTGAATATGTAGCAGCTGGAAGTTGCTGTGCGCAAATCCTATGGATTAAGCGACAACTTGAAGACTATGGTATCACACTTGATAAACACCCATAAGATGTGATAACACAAGTGCAATTAATTAACTAAAAATCCAATTCAACATTCAAGAACAAAACACATAGAAATTAGATATCATTTTATAAGAGAACATGTAGCAAATAATGAAATATGTCTTGATTATGTTAACACTGAAGAACAATTAGCTGACATATTTACAAACCTTTAAATGAAGAGAGATTCTGTTATCTTAGAGGAGAGTTAGGGATTTGTGATCCATTAGAATGAATTTGAAACCCCTAAGGAAATTTATCTAAGATTCCTTCAAATCTTTGATCTTTAAGGAAATCTTATCTAGAATTCATATCTAATTGATCCATCATATTCAATGATTATTTATCAATTTTTATGATCATATTCCGGACACATTTCAGAAATTTCATGTTTTTGCTCTGAAATGGTCTCGGAGCCGACTCGGTGCGTATCGGAGTCGACTCCTGGTTTCGACTGAAACTCTCGGGTCGACCCCTCTTCGGCGCGAGTCGACTCCAAGTCGGGATGACTTTCTGTGACTGTCCGGAGTCGACCCCTGGATTTGCGCGAGCCGACTCGAAGTGGTCCCAGGTTGATTTATCTAGGGCAGAGTCGACTCGCCGTTCATTTCAAAATTTCCAATCCTTCAAAATACTCTCTCCAAAACTCTTCCAAACCTTCCAAACTTCCTAGAATCCCTTATTGACACTTCCAATCGACAATGGCCCCCAAAACACGTGGTTCCAACCTTGTGCGGCCGGCGTCAAGAGGAAGCGAGCCGTTAGGAAAACCGTGAGGCGTCCCGTGCGTGAGCCGTCACCCAGCTCGATTCTTCTTCTTCTTCTTCTACTCCGAATGCTTCACCTGCTGCTGCTTCTACTCAGGTAGATAGATTAGCGGATAGGATTATAACACGGGTAGAAAGGTAGATTTTGAATTATTTGAAGCAGAGGGTTTTCTTGTTGGGAGACATTGATTGAGATGGGATGGGAGAAAATATGTTCCCTAGATTGCCCGACCTATCCCGCTCTGGTAAAGGAATTCTACAAAAATCTGTCTAGAGGATCACGGCCTAGTTAGCAATGTGAGAGGCATAGGCTCTCTGTTACTGTTGAGCTCCTTTCTAGACTGTTGGATCTACCTTTATCTGGCACTGCCACCTTTTCTTCAGAAGACCGTAGTCCCGCTCTTGCAGATTATTAAATCGGGATGTAGTCGGATTTGAAGAGGTTTTTGCCAATCAACTTTCATTAGAATGAGATTATTCATAATATTGCAGTAGGATACTCTTTCCAAGACTGGAAGATTTGATATGTATCGGAAAGAGATATCTTTGTGATGGATGCCATTGTGACAGGCAAACCTATAAATCTTCCCAGTATGATACTTGGTACATTGCAGACTGTGGAGGAAAAGAAAGTCTAGTCTGCCCTATGGAATGATTCTAACAAAGATTTTTCTGAGCCAAGGAGTTGTGATTTCTGATAATGAGCCTATGAGGAATCTGCGACATACTGATTTTATAGCTTGGCCACCATTCATAGAATGGGTTTTATCAAGAAGAATGGAAAATGGGAGAGGAAAGGACTGTTAGAAGAGAGAGCTACAGATGTTGAGGCTGCAGGACCATCAGTCAGACATCCTTCACCTGCACCTCCGAGCCCTTCTGCTTCTGCCCCTGCTCCAGCCCCCGTTCCATCTTTTGTTCAAGCTTCATCTTCTGCCGGTTTCTCAGATCAACAGCTTATGCAACTCAAAGTTCTATT
>UESW01002813.1:0-42169 GCA_900491605.1 Calamus simplicifolius | reverse complement strand
GGCTACATAAGTCCATTTATGGACTTAAGCAAGCATCTAGGAGTTGGAACATACGATTTGATAAGTGATCAAATCTTATGGCTTTATTAAGAATAAAGAAGAACCTTGCATTTATAAATGGGCTAATAGTTCCGTTATTGTATTTCTTGTATTATATGTGGATGATATTCTCTTAATCGGGAATGATGTCCCTGCATTACAAGGAATAATGACATGGTTATCATCACAATTCTCCATGAAAGATCTGGGAGAAGCATCATACATCCTCGGGATGAAGATCTATAGAGATAGATCTAAGAGGATGCTTGGTTTATCCCAATCCACGTACATTGACACAGTGCTAAAGAGGTTTAGCATGGAGAATTCCAAGAAAGGCTATCTTCCGATAGGCCATAGAATTCATCTTTCTAAGAAGGATTGTCCGATAACTCCTAATGAAAGAAAACGTATGAGTCAAATTCCATATGCTTTGGCATGGGATTGATTATGTACACCATGACATGTACAAGACCAGATGCCATACTCACTAGGAGTAGTGAGTAGATACCAATCTGATCTAGGAGAAAAACACTGGCAAGTTGTTAAGACAATCCTTAAATATTTGAGAAATACTAAGGACCAATGGTTAGTCTATGGAGAGTCTGATTTGAAACTTGTTGGATATACTGATTCCAGTTTCTAATTAGATCAATTCCCTTATATGTGTGACCCATTGGGTTCCTCATCTAGCCAGTAGTAGGTTTAGGTTTAAGTCGATTTAGTTCGATTAGAAACTGACTAACCGAATTAGATCAAATCGTGCTAACCCTAGTTGCCAATTTGAATCATCTTTCAAATTGACTCATGAATTAAATAAATTTAATTTATGAAAACCTACAAGACAAGATTAACATCTATCAATGTATCATGTCTACCTAGAAGATGAGGAATTTGATAAAATTACCAAAATACCCTTTAGTGGCAAGTTACTATGCAATTCAATCCTTCGATCTTTCTTTATCCCGAATAAGTGATGGGTATGGAAAAATGTCAAACCCTAACATTTTATTCATTTGAATCTCAAATCAATAATAAAGACTCGACAAATGAAAAATTAGAAACCTATTCTAATTTTATTTTGCTTTGATCAAAGACTTCTTGAGTCATCATATGATGAGATTACATGGGATTACTTTTCCTCTTACTAGGAATGATCAATTCCTTGTTGACCTACGTATAACCTTCATACATAATCCTTTATATCCATGAACACCCCGTACATGACTTAGCCATGAATGAGTATGAAGTAAAATATGGATTCATGTGTATAAGATTCTATGGTAATCTCAGGTCTAAGGATCACTTGCACAACTCCTAAGAGAACTATCTTTTGACAAGTAAGTAAGATCTCCATAAGATGTTCTCAATGTGGATCAATTCAGTGAACTCATACCCTAATGAGCACACATCCTTGTATTAGTGTCTCTACACAAGTGGCTATGAGACCAACCACCCTCTTTATTGAGCATACATAGAATGTGCCAGTCTTGCCGGTATCATCGATCCCCGACTCGATGATCCTTCGACTGGGAACATTTTAGATTAGAGTTTTTAGGAACTTAGGTCTTATCATTATGAACTTCATCATAACCCTAATCCATTGCCCTAACCTTATGGGGTTCATCATAATCTTAATAAATATAAGACACAGCATATGATGAATCGAAAAAAAAATGCCTTTTAATTGATAAAATATCATACAAAAATGCCCTTACATGATTGGCTTTTAGGGCACTACTCTTTTAATCTCTTACTTGCACTGAAGCCAATCGCCTTTGTATTTAATTCCCATAAAATCCAAATGACGATCAAACTGCTGTTGAGGAAGGCCTTAGTGAATGGGTCTGCTATATTGTTCTTTGTGTCAACTCGTTCTATAACAACATCTTGTCTTTCAATGATCTCTCGAATGAGATGGAAGCGTCTTAGGATGTGCTTGGATTTCTGATGAGACCTTGGTTCCTTAGCTTATGCAACAGCTCCAGTGTTATCACAATAAGGTGGCACCGGTTGTTGAATCACTGGAACAACACCTAACTTCGTAATGAACTTCTTCATCAAGATAGCTTCCTTAGCGGCTTCACTAGCAGCAATGTACTCTGCCTCAGTAACTGAGTCAGCTACAGTTTGCTGCTTAGTACTTCTCCAACTGACTGCACCACCATATAGAGTAAAAATATACCCTGATATGGATTTACTATCATCCGGATCTGATTGAAAACTGGAATTATTATAGCCTTCCAATTTTAAATCTGATCCCCCATATATAAGAAAAATATCCTTAGTTCTTCTTAGGTACTTAAGAATATTTTTCACAGCTTTCAATGATCTTCCCCTGGATCGGCCTGAAACCTGCTTGTTGTGCCTAAGGCATAAGCAACATCAGGCCTGGTACATAACATGGCATACATTATCGACCCTATAGCTGAAGCATAAGGAATCTTGTTCATTCTTTATCTCTCTTCAGGTGACTTAGGAGACATCTTCTTAGAGAGATGTATGCCTTGACTCATGGGCAAGTAACCTCTTTTACTTTCCTCCATGTTGAATCTTTTCAACACTAAGTCAATGTATCTAGATTGGGATAAGCCAAGCATCCTCTTAGATCTATCTCTATAGATCTTTATACCCATTATACAGGATGCTTCTCCCAAATCTTTCATGAAAAACTGTTTAGATAGCCAAGTTTTGACTGATTGTAGCATTGGATATCATTTCCAATGATAAGTATGTCATCGACATATAAAATTAAGAAGACTATGGCACTCCCACTTGTCTTCTTATACACACATGGTTCATCTATATTTTTGATGAAACCAAACTCTTTGATTATTTCATCAAAGTGAATGTTCCAACTCCTCGATGCTTGCTTTAATCCATAAATAGATTTCTTAAGCTTGCATACTTGGTGCGGTCTCCTACTTGAGACAAACCCTTCTGGCTGTGATATATAGACTTCCTCCTCAAGATATCCATTGAGGAAGGCAGTCTTTACATCAATCTGCCAGATTTCATAGTCATAGTATGCTGCTATAGCAAGTAATATCCGAATGGATTTGAGCATAGCTACTGGTGAAAAGGTTTCATCATAGTCAATACCATGTTTTTGCCTGAAACCTTTTGCCACTAGCCTAGCCTTGTAGGTTTCTACTTGGCCATCTGCTCCAATCTTCTTCTTGAAGACCCATTTGCACCCTATTGGCTTTACTCCCTCAGGTGGGTCAACCAAGGTCCAAACCTGGTTGGTATATATGGAGTCCATTTCAGATTTCATAGCATCAAGCCATCTGTCAGAGTCCTTACTCTCGACAGCTTCTGTATAGGTCACGGGATCATCATTGAATGATATTGGATTCGTTGTCATCTCCAATAACAAAACCATATCTGAGAGGTGCACCCCGCACTCTCTCTGACCTACGGAGAGGAGGTGAATGTTGTGGTTGTTCTTGATCTTTAGAAATTTCTAGTTGAGGAATGTCTTGTTGATTGTCAACAGGAGTAGGTTGTAAGTCTTGATCTTCAGTGAGTTCAAGTATCTTCCCACTGCCTTCTTCTTGAATAAATTCCTTTTCCAAAAAAATGGCATGCCTACTGACAAATACCTTTTGCTCAGCAGGATGATAAAAGATGTATCCAATACCTTCTTTGGGATAACCTATAAACCTACATTTATCAGCCCTAGCACTTAACTTATGTCCGAATACATTTTTGACATAAGCAGGGCAACCCCAAATCTTAAAATATTTAAGACTTAGCTTTTTTTCTTTCCATAATTCATATGGAGTGCTAGTCACTGATTTTGATGGCACTCTGTTTAAAATATAGGTAGCAGTTTCTAGGGCATAACCCCAGAATGATATTGAAAGATCTATGAAGCACATCATGGACCTCACCATGTCTAATAAGGTACGATTCCTCCTTTCTGCTACACCATTTAATTGAGGTGTATAAGGAGGGGTCCATTCAGAGAGAATGCCTTTGTCTTTAAGATGATCAAGAAATTCACTAGACAAGTATTCTCCTCCTCATCAGATCGAAGGATTTTAATACTATGTCCAGTTTGTCTCTCAACCATACTTTGATACTCCTTAAATTTATCAAAGGCTTCGACTTGTGTTTCATAAGATACACGTGTCCTTGATAAATCGTCAATGAAATTGATGAATAAGAGTATCCTCCTCTATCTTGAGTTGTCATAGGTCCACATACATCTGTGTGTATAAGACCTAATAACTCAGTTGCCCTTTCTCCATGTCCAGTGAACGAAGACTTAGTCATTTTTCCATGAGACAGGATTCACAAGTTCCTAATGATTTAAAATCATAAGGATCAAAGAAGTTATCTTTGTATAACTTGCTTATCCTAGATTCACTTATATGACCTAATCGGCAATGCCAGAGATAAGTGGCATTAACATCTTCTCTCTTTCTTTTCTTGTTATCAACAAGAAAACTTTATCATTGAGCAAAAGAATTAGAAGACCATTATTAAACAAACCATGTCCAAACAATTTATTAGAATAAAAGATAGAGCAACCATTGCTCTTTACATTTATTTCAAAACCTTGTTCTAATAACAAAGGTATAGAAATAATATTTCTAATAATATTTGGAATATAATAACAGATTTTTAATTCAATATCTAGCTAGAAGGTAATAACAACAAATAGGTGCCCACAGCTTCAGCATAAATGGCTTCTCCACTCGCGTCATAGAGCTTGAAGTCACCCTTCTTCAAATTTCTAACTCTTTGTAGTCCCTGCAATGACTTGCATATATGAGATCCACATGCAGTATCAATACCCATGAGTCAAAACTGAAGAACTCAATGATAAATTAGTTTGTATCATGTACAAACCTTTTGATGCTTCTTCACCAGCATCTTGCTTCAAACTTGCAAGATATATCTTACAGTTCTTCTTCCAGTGTCCCTGCTTGCCGCAGTGAAAACAGGCTCGATCAATAGAAGGCTTCTTTGCCTTCTTCCTCTTTTGCATGCTACTTTTAAGGCTCCTCTTTCTCTTTGAACCTTTCTTCATTGCCTATTTCTTCTTCCTATCAACTAGAAGAATATGAGCCTTATCACCCTTGAAGTGACTCTCAGCTGTCTTGAGCATATTCAACAGCTCAGGTAATGAAATATTTAGTTTGTTCATATGATAGTTCATGACAAACTGCGAGAAGGAGTCTGGGAGTGATTGTAGGATCAAGTCCTGATTAAGCTCTCCATCCATTACAAACCCTAATTGACCTAACCGAGTGATTAAGTCAATCATCTTTAAAACATGAGCTTGAATGGATGAGCCCTCACTCATACGTGCACGGAACAACTGCTTCGAAATCTCATATCGAGCAGCCCTACTTTGCTCTCCATAAAGCTCTTTAAGATTGAGCAATATGGATTGAGGTTCCCGCTCCTCATGTTGCCTCTGTAATTCATTGCTCATCGAGGCCAACATGATACACTTAACAGTCAAACTATCATTCTACCACTTTTTATATGTGGCTCGTTCCTCCTCTGTAGCATCATCTCCGATCGGATCTGGATTAGGAGAGTCGAGGATGTAGGAAACCTTTTCCTGAGTTAAGACAATTCTCAAGTTCCTCAACCAGTCCACATAATTTGGACCAGTCAACTTGTTGGCATCTAAAATGCCCCGCAGTGATAAAGTAGAAGCCATAAAATTTTAATCTACATTAAAAGTAAAGAACAATACATAAGCAGACCACTCATAATGTGTCTACAACTAACAAGGACTTATCAATCTAATTGTATCTCCTACTATTTTATCATGAATACCATAACCCTCACCTATGGTAAGCGAGAAAACCCTACCAGGGTTTCTTTAGTGGGGTTGAGATCCCAATTCATCAAAAATATCTTGTGTTACACAACAAACATTCATGAGTTCAAGGGTAGAAAATATCCTTTCCAATTGCAACCCATGCAACTCTCAACATAACACCTGCCTCTAAGATACTTATAGCCTTGTGTTACACAACAAACTATAATGTCTTAGTTTAGTCAAACCCTTCATTTTCATATAGTCATGATTGAATAATATTGCCCTTGTGTTACACAACAAAGCAACACCACTAATCATGCTATAAAGCATTAAATGCACTAAGACAATTCATATCTAACCCTAGAGTAGGCCTTGTGTTGCACAACAAACCTACTATAGTTGTTATCATAAATTTATCTTAGTATGAAGGAAGGCATTAGGTAGTGTTCATAATCAATATATCATTTCCAATTCAAGGTCTAAATCAATCAAATTGGCCAGTTAAGTGGGAGAGAGGTGGGGGTCCTCCCGTTGCTTTCCTTAGACACCAATTTAACTGGCCAGGTCAGTCAACGGAACCAATTAAAAAACCACGATCTCTTTACCTTTTCAGAACTACTTTTCTAGACACCAATTGATTAATCAAACCCTAAAAGGATTTGTATTATGATTCTATCACACTACGACTAAATATAATTTTTAGGAGGGCTTTGATGGTCTCATGCACATCCTTTTTTTAGTATGCATAACAATAATATCATACCATGCATATATTCAATGCAATTTTAAAATTATCATCTTAAGTAAAATTTCTCATTAATTAGAATACACTGGCCATAGCTCATTAGTCCCTTGGCCAGTCTATGCAAAACACCGCAGGCATAGAGGCTCAGGAGGCGTGTTCTAATACAAGAAATTTTATAACTCTACATAATAAAACAAATCATGCTAAAAGCATAATATAATCAGTCATGTAATCAATATATTATGGACCACTAATTGAATTAATCAAGGAGGCTCTGATACCAATGTTGGGTTCTAGTCATGCAGCGGAAGGCTGGATTTCAAAAAAAATTAACCTTGAAACCCTAATCAACCGAAACCTTAGACCCAAGACCCCTTGATTATAACAATTAATTAGTCATAAAATGTAACATATATATAGAGGAACATACCTTAGTACTTGGTGAAGAAAGAAGGAAGCCGGTTATCCAATCTTTTTCACTAGGCGCCCAAGTGTTCGCCCTCCAATGGTGATCCACAGGAGAATTGGATCAAAGATATGCTCACGAACTTGACTTAAACCTCTTTTTGGCTTCTTGACTTCTTGGCTTGGCTCTTAGGACCCTTTTTACCCTTTTCTTAAGCCTAATAAAACTTGTATAGGCTAAAAAAGAGTTGTCCTAAATTGACTAAGGCTTGTAGGAAGGGGAGAGGGGAGAGAGAAGACTCTTGTCTTAACAAGGATTACTAAAAATTATCCGATGCAATCCCATATGTGCCACCCCCTTTAAATAGTGAATGGGGAGACATCAAATGAAGGGATACAACCCATTCCACGTCCTTCTGAAAGGATATAAAATTTTTTAAATTCATTTCAATTTGAATCAAGGGACACATCGTTATAATTTTCTGCACCTTTCCCCTACGCGCTACACCTGATGGGATGCTTTTGGCATCCCATCTTAAATCAGATAGCCTCTGATTTTGCCATGTGTCAAGATAAGGTTCTCCATGTTTATATGGACTCTTAAATCCCCAAAAGATGCGCCTTCTAGTGCCTTAAATCAGAAGGACTTTTAGACGCCTCTTGAAAATTCTGCACGCGCACAGTTTTCCTTTCGAGAGTCCCATGTCTCTTCGACTCTATTAATTCAACCTTATCCAATACAGTAACATCTAGATAAGGTTCTCCACATTCAATGGACCTATAAATCCCAAAAAAAAGATGCGCCTCCTAGTACCTTAAATCAGAAGGACTCTTAGGCGCCTCTTGAAAATTCTGCACGTGCATAGTTTCCCGTACGAGAGTCCTATATTTCTTGGACTCTATTAATTCAACCTTATCCAATCCAATAAATGGTTGATAGGTCAGAGGTTATCCAAAATTAATTCTAAAATTAATTTGGATCAATTAATTAAGCCGATTCAAATCAATTTCGACCCAAATTGGAGCGATAGTTAGCCACATGTGCTAGCATGCTGATTGGCTAACAAATTAAATTAATTAATCTTATTAAAATGATTCTTTGACCAATTCCCTTATGTGTGTGACCCATTGGGTTCCTCATCTAGCCAGCAGTAGGTTTAGGTTTAAGTCGATTTAGTTCGATTAGAAACTGACTAACCGAATTAGATCAAATCGTGCTAACCCTAGTTGCCAATTTGAACCATCTTTCAAATTGACTCATAAATTAAATAAATTTAATTCATGAAAACCTACAAGACAAGATTGACATCTAGCAATGTATCATATCTACCTAAAAGATGAGAAATTTGATGGAATTACCCTTCAGTGGCAAGTTACTGTGCAATTCAATCCTTCGATCTTTCTTTATCCCGAATAAGTGATGGGTATGGAAAAATATCAAACCCTAACATTTTATTCATTTCAATCTCAAATCAATAATAAAGACTCGACAAATGAAAAATTAGAATCTATTCTAATTTCATTTTGCTTTGATCAAAGACTTCTTGAGTCATCATATGATGAGATTACATGGGATTACTTTTCCTCTTACTAGGAATGATCGATTCTTTGTTGACCTACTCATAACCTTCATACACAATCCTTTATATCCATGAACACCCCGTACATGACTTAGCCATGAATGAGCATGAACTAAAACATAGATTCATGTGCATAAGATTATATGGTAATCTCAGGTCTAAGGATCACTTGCACAACTCCCACTAAGAGAACTATCTTTTGATAAGTAAGATCTCCATAAGATGTTCTCAATGTGGATCAATTAGTGAACTCATACCCTAATGAGCACCCACATCCTTGCATTAGTGTCTCTACACAAGTGGCTATGAGACCAACCACCCTCTTTATTGAGCATACATAGAATGTGCTAGTCTTATCGGTATCATCGATCCCGACTCGATGATCCTTCGACTGGGAATATTTTAGATTAGAGTTTTTAGGAACTTAGGTCTCATCATTATGAACTTCATCATAACCCTAATTCCATTGCCCTAACCTTATGGGGTTCATCATAATCTTAATAAATATAAGACACAGCATATGATGAATCGAAAAAAAACCTTTTAATTGATAAAATATCATACATGAGTTGAATAAAATTATAAAAATACCCTTACATGATTGGCTTTTAGGGCACTACTCTTTCAGAGCCATCCGTGGAGCAAAGTCGCCGTGCTCTGCTGTCAGAAGAGAGAGTCGGGGCAAAGCCATCGAAGCAAATCGTGGCCCTCCCCTCGAGTAGAGTCAGGAGCTCAGGGCTGTGCCATCGGGAGTCAGTTGCTGGATCCAAGAGTCAATGGGATGGCCAGGAATCGAGGCCGGGGGAAGCCGGGAGAAGGGCTAGAGCTGGGGACGGCTATTCGGGAGCAAAGTTGGGATCTCTGCATTGGAGCCAAGTCGGGACGAGGCCGTTCGTGGAGCAAAGTCGCCGTGCTCTGTTGTTGGACGAGAGGGCCGAGGTGGAGCCATCAAAGTAGATTGTGGCCCTCCCCTCGAGTAGAGCCGGGAGCCAATGGGCGTGGAGGGCTAAGAAGGAGCCACAGGACATTGTTCGAAAGCGAAGGCCCGGGGGAGAGTCGAAGGCGGTGGCCGAATCCCAGCTCCTCCTGGGTAGTCCAATGCTCTTTGGCGCCGTGTCCTCAAAGCTTCCTCTTCTGTTGACCTCCACCTTGGCCTCAGAACCAGAGTCCGGAAGGAGCTCGGATGGCCGACTTTGGGAGCCAGATGATGATTGAGATAGCCAGAACAACCATCGATGCTGGGCAAAAGGCGAAGCCTGAAGTTGGGCTAGCTCTGTTCCTCCACCCAGAGTATTAATTATAGAACACATGCATGGCCTCGTGCAACGTAATGCACATGCATGTGTGGCCTTGGCTCCAAAGCACTTATGTGCTCCATGCAACATGGAGCAACAGAAAGCCTTGGAAAACTTGGGAATGGCATCGGAGCATACCACCAAGTAATGGGAGAGGTTATGGTGTATGCTAAGATGACCCTCTCCCCCTCCTTAGCTGCCATAAATGGTTCCTTTTTGGCTGATGGCAGGGGGGATTTATTGATTTTAATAAATCTTGTCAGCATACACTTAGAAGTCATTTACACCACTGCATGCACCTTGGCTTTTGATTCAGTTATTACTGTAATTGACCCCAATAAGAAAAACGGCTTGGAGACAACCCGAGTTGGGGAAACTTAGTGTGAGTGAAAGTGAATGCAGATGCAAAAACAAAATACAATCTGGAGATAAAGGAGACACGGCAAACACAAAGATTTTATAGTGGTTCGGTGTATCCAACACCTACGTCCACTCCCAAGATTCACTTGGGATCTTCCTTGATTACAGCCGAGTTGTTTTACAAGTATTTTTCCGGGATCACAACGAACCCAGCCGGTTTTCCGGGCTCACCAGCACAAAAACCCTAACACAAGAGCTTGTACCGAAGTTACCTACTAGTTCAATCCCCTAGATTGAACTAGACACAAACAAAAGAAATATTGTTTTTCAAGTACACAGCTCCTCAATGAGCAAATAATCAAGTAAATGAACAAGGTTTAGAAAAGCCGTTGGCTTTTGATGCTAGATTGAATCAAGCCTCAGCTCCGATTCTTCACAGTTGAAGCAGTTGAGAAGGATTGAAAAGCAAGAAACTGATCCTCTTTCTCCAATTTGAGAAATCCACCAAAACTTTGATTTGAATGCCTTGGATTCCTCTTGAGCTTTTTGGAGTGGAGTGGATTTGAGCTAGAAGGTTTTCTCTTGAGATTCAAGCTCTCTCTTTTTCGGATTTTTGAATTGAGATTTCTCTATTTTCATTTTTTTCTTCTTTGTTTTTCCGTTCTTTTTTTTGAATGATAATCTTCCCTTTTTATAGATTTCTTTCAAACCATTTTTGAAAGAAAACTATCCGTTGGAGTGTACCTTGCAACAAAATATATCCGTTAGAAATAAAGTAAAATAGAAATATTACCGTTAGAGCTGATCTGGCAATTTGATTTTTCGTTCCAGGTGGGTTGGAGTCGTCTGGAGTCGGTTCTAACTCGAAACACTTTAATCCGTTAATTCTGGAGTCATCTCTGACTTTTCTGGGGTCGACAAGAAACTTTTCTGGAGTCGACTCTAACAGACCCGGAGTCGACTCTAAGTGAAAATTGGTATTGGAGTTCTATATACACCCAATAAGAAAAACTTGATTTAAGAAAAAGCTATCCTTATATCTAATAAAAAAAAAAAAATCAAAAAAAAAAGCAAGTCTAAACATTGGTTTTTCATTGAGATCGGGCACTTTCACCTAAGTAAACATTGTTGTACACATCAAAAAGTGGGCAGTATGAGATATTGCCAAAAAAATAAAAATAAAAAAATATATCAAGCAGTATGAAAGTTGTCGTAGGTCATGTGCTTAATTTGAGGGTGTATAAAAAATTGATCAAAGTAAGTGATAAGCGAAGATACCATTGTTCCCTACAAGCTAGTCTCAAAATGCTAAGTTAGTCATCACAAACACAAGTGTTGTAGATCTATGATGAACTCTAAGAAAGTTTCTGATAGTTCGGACTGCAAAATTTACTCCAAAAACTCAATACTTAATTAGTGATACTAGCTAACTTCTTTCAATCTTAAGCCTGGATTTAAGTTTGCAAAAAAAAATCTTAGTGACACATGATTTTATTGCTAAGGGACTAGCAATGATTAAGTTAGAGGGTCTGATAAGTCTATTTATTATCCTAATTTAATTATTAAAATAATTATTAATTACTTTAAATTTATTAAGAATTGATACTTTTTATAAATGTTTACAGAAAAGGAGCCTATAGATGGAAAGAGCTCAATTTTTGGATGCAGATGGTACTCCAAACTCTATTTATCCAAAAGGAAGAAAAAGATGATTTCTCAAGATTCTGATACAAACTAAGGTAGATGATGTAAAACGGATGGTTGAGGAGTTTTCTCACGATATTTAAACGATCTTGAACCCAATTGACTCCAACTTTGACTGAAAGGAAGCCTTAGATAAGCTCTATAAAAGAAGGACCTCATGCAGTAGTCTAGAATGAGAGTTTTTTTCAAAGTTTTTTTTATTTTTCTTTTATTTAGATCATTGTATTTGGGCCTGGAAGATAAAAATTATGGAGGAGATGCTGGCAGCAGCAATGCATGGCTAGATTCCTTCAACTTGGGATGATGATAAAGCCTGTAACCAAGTTTTATCTTTCTTTTTGTTCTTGATTTTTATGCAATAAAAACATGCTCTTCTTTCATATATCTTTTAAGTATTTTTATGATCGGGTTTTGATCTGGCATATACGGCTTGTACCCTCTATTGACGTGCCGTGATCTCAGGATACGGTACATGCCTAAGAGATACATATCGTAGTATGGTAGTTGAGACCTCTAATTTTACAAATAATTAGATAGTTTATACTCTAAGAGAACATATCATGATCTCCTGATACAGTATATGCCTGACAAGAGATAAATTATTCTAACCTTGAATTTGTAAAAATTATTGCTAGTGCAACATAAAGAAAAGAAGACAAAACCTGTGTGCATGGTGGATTCGGATTCCTAGTTGCTTCTCCTGCTATCTTAATTTTGTTAATTAATCAGTTTTTATCTTTTAATAACCACTATTCTAAATATAATCATCTATAAATAATTTTTTTTTTTTTTTTTATAAATAATTGCCCTTGATCCCCAAGGATACTATCCCAATTCATCACTAGCTATAGTAGTGAGTAGGTTTTATTTTTGACCACCAATGACAGTGATCACAAACCCAAAGAGCCACATCCTAGTGATTTTAGGTTGATCATTTTTTGCCAGAGCTAATGCCTTAATTAATTACCAAAATGGATTAATGAAACTTTCCTTTGGGAATATGTCAATTGATATTAATATTTTCAATTTTAACAATACACATCAAATGAGCGACTCAAATCATGTTCATGATACTATTTATGATCCAATTGACCTTAGTGCCAAAGAGCTTAACCTAAAAATCTGCTTAAACCAAGATGGGGAGCAAATTAATAAGGTTGCTATAAATAATGAAAATCAAGATAGAAACTTTCAATTGAACCATTAGAGAAAGTACCTAAACCATTACCCAAACCATCAATAAAGGAAGCACCCAAATTAGAACTGAAACCACTTTCAAGCATCTCAACTATGCATACCTAAGTCCATCAGAAATCCTGCTTGTAATTATTTCAACCGACCTAAACTCCTCACAAGAAGAAAAACTATTGAATGAGAATAAAGAAGCGTTAGGATAGACCATGGCTAACATAAAAGGGATTAGTCCCTCGATCGTTCAACATATGATTCACTTAAGGGAGAAAACCAAGCCTATAAGAGACCCCTAAAGAAAACTTAAATCAACCATGAAGGAAGTAGTAAGGAAAGAGATCATCAAACTCCTTGACAATGGTAATCAAAGTGAGCCATGACGTCTGGCTGAAGATGTTAAACTTAGCGCTTTTTGGTAGGCAACCCAAAATTTTTATGTTCTGATCTTTATTTTTGTGATTCTTATTTTTAGGAATAAGAGACTGCTCCGCACGATCACTCCTAACATTACACAAGGCATATCTCGTCCAGATGGTATTTCTTTTTGTTTTATTCTTCCTTATTCTATTGAGGACAATGGGAATTAAGTTGGAGGGTAAGAAAAACCTTTTTAAAAATATTTTAAAAATACCTTGGTAATTTTTAAAAATTTAAAAAAAATTATAAATCATGTGCCATGAAAGAAATTCTTGAGCAAAATCGAATAGGAAAAGATAATAGAGTTAGAAAGTATTGGCTAATTACTGTAGCGAGCCAAGGAGTAGACTAGCTGTCAAACTTTTAGTGGCCTACTTAGGTCATCTAAAGTCTATTAGCACTTTCATTGCATATGCACACTGATGAGATAAACTAGGTATTAGTTGTAAGGTCAATTGGAGATTCAATCATTATTGAAAATGGGTAATTGATATATACCCCAATAAGAGAAACTTGAATTTAAGGAAAGAGATATATGCCTGATAAAAAATAAAAATAAAAAATATATATTGAAATAAAAAAATAAGACTAAGCATTAATTTTTCATCGAGTAACCGGGTACCTTCGCCTAAGTAAGCATTGTTGTCCGCATCAAAAAGTGGGCAGTATAAAGATATCGCTAAAAAAATAAAAATAAAAAATATATATTAGGTAGTGTGAAAGTTATCTCAGGTCAAGTGCTTAATTTGAGGGTGTATAAAAAATTGATCAAAGTAAGTGATAAGCAAAGATACCATTGTTCCTTACAAGCTAGTACCGAAATGCTAAGTTAGCCATCACAAACACAAGTGTTGTAGATCTATGGATGAACTTTAAGTAAGTTTTTGATAGTTCTGACTGCGAAATTTACTTCAAAAACCAATACTTAGTGATATTGGCTAGCTTCTTTCAACCTTAAGCCTAGATTTAATTTTGCAAAAGAAAATCTTAGTGACATGATTTATTTTAATTACATTGCTAAGGGACTAGCAATGATTAAGTTGGGGGTATGATAAGTCTATTTATTATCCCAATTTAGTCATTAAAATAAATATTAATTACTTTAAATTTATTAAAAATAATATTTTTTATGGATGATTGCAGAAAAGGAGCCTATAGATGGAAAGAGCTCGATTTTTGGAGTCCAACAATGCAGACAGCACTCAAATCATGACTCTGTTTGCCCAAAAAGGAAGAAAGAGATGATTTTGCATAAGTCTCGGTGCAAACTAAAGCAGGTGATGTGGAACGGATGGCTGAGGAGTTTTCTTACAATATCTAAACAATCTTGAGCTCGATTGACTCCAATTTTGATTAGGAGGAAGCCCTAGACAAGCTCTATAAAAGGATGACATCAGGCAGTAGTTAGGGGGGAGAGTTTTCTCCAAAGTTTTTTTATTTTTTTTATTTAGATCATTGTATTTAGGCAGAGAAAAATTATGGAGGGGATGCTGGCAGCAGCAATGCACGGCTAGATTCCTTCAACTTGGGATGATGATGAAGTATGTAACCAAGTTTTATCTTTCTTTTTATTCTTGATTTTTATGCAATAAAAAATACTCTTCTTTCATATATCTTTCAAGTTATTTTTTTATCGAAGTTTTGATTTGGCATACACGGCCTGTACCTCTATCGACGTGCCATGATCTTATGATACGGTACATGCCTAAGAGAGACAGATCGTAATATGGTAGTTTAGACCTCTAACTTTGCAAAAATTAGATAGTTTATACTCTAAAAGGACATGCCGTGATCTCCTGATATGGTACATGCCTGACAAAAGATAAATTATTCTAACCTTGAATTTGTAAAAATTATCACTAGTGCAATATAAAGAAAGAAGATAAAACCTGTTTGCATGGTAGATTTGGATTCCTAGGTTGCTTCTCCTGCTATTTTAATTTTATTAATTAATTAATTTTATTAATTCCAAGGTTGCTTCTCCTCTACAGATAATTTTTTTTCTTTTTTATGAAATAATTATCCTTGATCCCCGAGGATACGATTCCGATTCACCATTAGCTATAGTAGTGAGTAGGTTTTATTTTTGACCATCAACGACAGCAATCACTTCCCACCTTTCTTTTTGCTTGAGCTGCCCTTCAGCATCTCTCTCATCCAAGACCGAGATTTGATTGGGCCATGAAAATAGAGAACAGCCAAAAATTAGTCGTGCCCCAGTGAATAGGTTGAAGTTCCAAAGGATAGGAATCATACTCACCTCGAGAGTCGATTCTGCTGAGACTGACATTACAGAGCACATCTTCAACCAAGAGAACCTCGACCAAGAGCATGTTCTCGCTTGAAAGCACCTTGAGGTGATCGATCTCTTGCCTTGACAACCTCGGAGGTCTATTCAGGTCCTCAAAAAATTTTCCCCATGATCGAGAAAAGGGGAATCCGCCGCTCCATTGAATAATAAAAAATCGAGGCTTTCATCCCTTTATCGAGGATGGAACCCCCGAGACCCTCTTGAAAGTCCTTCGAGGATCGATGTAGGTCCAAAAAGAGTTCCTTGGATAACGATGTTATGTTATGATCAGAACAACGACATCATCACCGTTACTCCAACAAGCTAGTACATGAAGATGAACACACAATGTATCGCCAGCTATTCGGGCCACCAATGAGAGACAAATGTCGTAGAACTTCATTACATCCTCGAGGATCGGGTGAAGAGGGAGGCAGACTTCGCTTTGAAGCATTCCTTGTAAAAGAAAGTCTCGGACTCCAGTTCATCCATCACTCTCTACTTAGGACTTGGCACTCGCATTTTGTAAACATTGGGAATCCAATACTCACGACAGATCCTCTCCAGATCCGCCAAAGTCATTGTCAAAGCTATGCGAGTCGGGTGCTCCATATCCTCAGAACGAATGGCAACAAAGTTAACCATGGTCTTCTTCAACTAAAATTGTTAATCTTAGAAGGAAGAGTAGCACCAAAAGTTTGAAAAGATGTGACTGTGGAGGATACCAGTCTTCTCCTTTTTAAAGCTGTTGCATGAGGAGACAGAACGTTATCAACGGGGAACCCTAAGAGCCATGAGCCTTCGGGTCAAGCACCATGATCTCCGGTTCCACCATGTGTCATTCCGCCAATTGTCCTTGATCGAGTCCCAAGAAGGCTCCTCTCGTCTGACGGCTGGGATGGAGGTGTGGTAGTTCAGCATTAATGGCATATTATGGTGCATCTCTCGAATTCTGCCCTTGCTAATGACATTCGACCACCAGGACTCTACTCCCTACGCCCGAAATCAAACTTCGAACTAGAGAGTAGGGGGCAAGTGATGCGGGGTAGAAAAGCCTCCGCATAAAACAACTAACATGGGTAGATAGACCGAGCCCACATCGGGACTACGACCGACCCTCAAAAACTAAAGGACGTCTCATCGATTTCTACCTCAGTATCTCCGCTTGAACCTTGCTAGACCAAGCTTCGCCAGTTGAACCTTAGATGACCGACCTTCAGTCTCTTTGAGTCTCACTCCCAAGCTAAAGTGACCGAACCTTAGCTGACCGACCTTCCCTCATCGAGTCTCGCTCTCGAGCCACAACGACCGAACCTCAGCCGACCGACACTCCTCTTTAGCTGACCTTGGCCCACGTCGAATATCTCAGCCATCAAATCACTGAAATCACAAGAATCTCGAAACTCATTCCCGAAGTAATCCTCTATAAACAAAAACGGAAGCCGGATAAGGCTCCCCCTCTTCATGATTTGCAGGATCACGAATCCTCCCGATAAGATATACGACAGTTTGGCCTTATCATCGCCCAACTTTTGCAACAACTCTTCAGAAATCAGGTAACAGCTTACCAGATCCTCTCCCTTTAAATACTGAACACCAAAAGCCCTAAAGGAGAGAACAATTCTGTGAGAACCCCTCCTCTTCTTTTCAAAACCTTTTCCTTATTATCTGGAACTAAAAAGTATCCATTGACTTAAACATCGAAGGGTCTTCGCGAGGATCGCATGTCTCCTTTCCTACAATAAGATGCCATTTTGCAGGTCTTCTATGGATGAAAAACACCATCCGGATCTAGACGTGCGCTATCACCTCGTGCCAAAGTCAGAGAACGAAAATTAGCAGCAACAATGCCAATCAATTCGATCAGCTTATGTAATTAGTCAAAGGTTGGATTGAAAAGTTTAAATCCATTTAGATTGAATAAAATCAAGACATCCTATTTGGATCAAATTTATCCCATAATTTTATAAAATTATTTACAAATTTATCATTTGCCCTATTTAGCAACACAATAAATCATGAATTTAAAATCCTAATTACTAAATTATGGCATTATTCTTCTTATTGCAAATCTAGATTAGAAAATTTGAAACTTTGATGGAGAGAGATGAAATTTTCTAAAATGTAAAAACATGCAATGCCATAAGTAAAAACAAAAGAAAAAATAATTTAAAAATAATTATAAAACCTAAGCGTGTTCAGCATTTTTTTTTACCCATCTTATTTCCCTTTTTATTATTAAAAACAAAAACATAAAAAAAATAAAAAACCATCTTATTTCCCTTTTTATTTTTGTATAATTTTAAAGGAATGTTTTTTTCCTCTTTCCAATAAACCAACAAAATTATAATTACAAATTTAAAAATATTTATATTTTAAAATTAGAAAAATGGAGAGGATTACCTACTTGCTGCGCAATCCATAGACTACCAAATTACATTCATCAACATCCAACCTCTGAGTTGCAGATCTCAAATTCTGAGCATGATAATTGCCGTTTTTACAATTTATATTAATTTCCAGAGGTTGAATCCATGGATGTCTTAGGCTGTTATGTTGGGACTATCTGATGTTCTCTTCTTTCTCAGAAAAATATGAAGGGTATTTAAAGAACGAAACAAGGCACAATGCTCTCCATTGTGTCTCTCTCTCCTCTTTACTCTCTTTTTTTTTCTTTTTTTTTTCAACACCATCTCACCCTGTATTTAAACAATAGGTGATGATAGAGAAGGAACGGAGGGGAAAGAGACGAATCAAGCAGTACATACACAGCACATTGCACCTCAGATCTGTCCATTTATAAATCCTTTCGATACTAATAGGAAAAAAAAAAAAGTACCCTACACATAATCCTGATCCATCAACCACTTGTATTGAGATTGACATTAAAGCAGTAAATACCCATCCGATGAGAAGAATTAATTGAGAAGCACAGAAAATAGGTGAAGCTGGAAAGCTCAGGATGCAAAAAGACTTGCTTCTGAGACCATAATGAATAAGCCTGTTTTGCGCCAAATTTCAGATGATGATGATTATATTTTCAAAAAGGAAAACGAAGAGAATATGAAAGGTTCGGCTCTCAGGAGTCAGTATAAAGGCTATGGTTCAACTCTCATATTTAGTATTAGGGCTGCTTGAGAACATGATTACATCGTTTATCATCTTATGCTTCAAACGGTCGGATTGATTTCCATATGTATGTTTGATGTTGTTTACATCTACTCGCATGCATCCAATAGCAAATTATTTGAAGCACTAATAATCTGCGAGCAAAGAGGCACACATTTTTATCATTCTCACTTTGCCACAACCTTTTGTTTTCTTTTGGGTAAAGTACTGCCTTAAATTTCAGTCTTTGAAACTCTAATAAAAATTCCTTCTCCACGCTATCTAGCAGTACTAGTACTGGTGCCACGGACAAGAAGGCAAATTCTGTTACCCCATTTTAAATCTTTCACACCCACAGAAAAAAGTTTAAACAGAGAAGACAGATGCCAAGAGATGAATGCAGCAATGGGACGCTCCACTGATGACAGAAACTTGCAGATTTCAATGATCTCACCTGATCAAGTTCAGTAAGAGCCATGGATATAAAAAGTTATTAAATTTGACAGCACATTTCAATCCAAATGCCAAATTAATTACAGAACAAGGAGCAGAACGATGTCCACCTGCAATTTTTGGTCTTCATTGTCAGAATCCTCTTCCTTACAATGTACAAGTCCAATAGTTCTGTATCAATAGGACTTCAAATTAGATCTTCTGCTTCTATGAATATTTGGCATAATTTCACTCTCCTCACATAATTTCACTCTTCTCACAATCAATATTACAGAACCACCAAAAAGGAGGCCAATTCTACTACCCTTTTATGTCGTTCACAGTACACCCTCAGGAATCAATTTAAACTTGGATGCCCAGGGCAAGAGAAAAATGCACCAATGGGTCATGCAAATGGCATCAGAAGCACAGCCAAATTCAATTGTGTCATGTGATCGAGTCCAACAAGATCAGTGGACATTGAAAATAACTAAATTTTATAATATATGTGCAGTCATGGTGCGAAATTAATTACAAAACAAGGGAGACTGCTTCATTGGTAGTAATAGTAAGTCAACCAGCAATCCACTAATCTTCATTGTCATAATCTTCATCCTCATCTATCTGCATGGTTAATTGTACTAGTTTTGATGGTTCTACTGATACACCAATGTTGTCCACTACATCAGGTAAAGGCCAAGCAGAATAACCTTCTCGCTCAGCGTCAGCTGTTGAAGTTGCACCTATGACTGATTTAGAGTTGCAGGAAGTATCTGCACTCTGAGCCATGTTTTCCTTCTCACCCTGGCCCTTCTCTTCTCCCCCGATTTCCCTTGACAGGTCACCATGTTCAGGAAACATGCCATCGTCATCCTCAAATTTTACACATCCAATATCCCTTGTTCTTGGCCGGCCCCTGCCTCTTCCTCTACCCCTTCCACGTCCTCTTGAGCTAAAGTTAGTGCTCCTCATTGCCTGCCACAAAACAGTTGCTCAGATATTTGAGAGGAAGCAAGAGTTGTGAAAATGGTGTCCTAGATATAGTTCACAAGAGTCATACCACTTTGGGGGACCTCAACTCCTCATTGGTCTCCACATCACCATCATGCGGCACAGTCTTTCTGAGCATTGGCTATAACACGTCAGTTGCTTCCTGTTTATTATACATCATTTATAGCATGGAAAGTATGGTCAGCGAGTTACCTCCTCCTGGATATTCCCTTTTCCTCGCCGAAGGGTTCTGTGCCACCAAGGTTTGGTACCTTGTTGACAACATCAGTTAGGAAATCAAAAGCACTATAACTCTTCACACATTGTTTTCTGGAAAACGCAGAAGAGACAAAGATATACTATTATAATTTTCCATAATAGCAACAACTGCAGAAATTTTGTTTGGTTCTTGAAACATAGAATACATATAGAGCACTTGAGCACAAGTCAAAAAAAAAAAGTGCAGGACAATTATCAGGTGTTGCAGTAGTGCAAATTATTAAACCAAATTGAATACAGTGATGTGTAGCAACCAAGAAAAGAAAAGTGTCTTACCAGGAAGGGATTATAAATTTAGCCACATGCTTATTTTGAAAATTCTCACATAGAATGTTCTTCTATGATGGTTTGCATATGTAACTATTTAGTGGTTTTTCCTCTTATCTATTTTTTCATGAAATCATATCCAAGTCTCTGTCTACATAAATGCGCATGTACACACAAATGCATCAACACATGGACCATGAAACTTGTCCACTGCATTATCCCCCCATTGTGTCATGTAGCTCTCACCTCCTTTTCCCAACTACATGAGGTCGGCTACATGAATCTTCTTTCTCCACTCTGCTCTATTCAGATTCATGTAGCCGAAAATGAAATTCTCAAGTAGATCAGCTAAATTCATTGGTCACCAAATTCCACTTTTGGTGGCATCTTAAAACCACCTTCCACTTCATCCTAGCTCTCAACAATTTTTAAAACTCTTCAATCCTTTATCAAGACCACTTGGCACAAGGGTCGCACAATCTTCGTTATGTCTAATCATTTCTAAACCTCCACCATGTGTTACATGGCTAAAAGGATTGCTCTTAGCATAAATCTCAACATTCCATTTCAAGTGAGGGCCAGCACACAATTAAAAACAAACAAATAGATAAGGCAAATAAGTTACAATACAATGGGGTAGTAATAATACCAGAGAAATTTCTAAATAATCACATCACCTCTCCTTAAATCAAATTAGTGCCATGCCTGGGCTTTCAAACTCAATCCAATTTATAAAATTACCACAGTGATTGTTTTCAGGACCTTTGATCTATCATTTTAATGGTTTCTCACTAAAATATTTGACAAATTTATTTTGCAAGGAAAAAGGAAAAAAATATATCAAAAGATCACCTTAAGATCAAACTGATATCATGTTACTGTTTGACAGGATTCTAACGTATGGCGGTCCAAATGTACAAACTTTAAGCTCAGGATAACAAATGTATGCCAGGAAAAAATTGCATGCTCTCTAATCTCCTTGAAATCTGACCTTGCATTATTTCCAATCGTCTTAAAACCAGCAAATCTGACTTTGATATAGAGAAACTGTTGCCTGGCATTTAACAGAATGAACAAATGAAAAAGAATTAATGTAAACAACTCAATATAACTTGGCTCTAGTGGTTAGCTTCCATTGCAACACAAAAACTGACCTATTTGAGGATCAGTTCCAGCTGAACCTAGTCAGACAGTGGGATCTTCTGGTGGCAGTTAATCTCCTACTAGCCCAACAGGCCCGTCTTAATGGCAAAGAGGAATCAACCTGCCTCAGTCCCCTTGTGAAACTTTCTTTAATAGGTTAGCCATACACCCCATGTTTCTAGCACGTTGCATGGCATCATCGAACAATACAATGCCCTTGTTGGTTATCAAGCTCAAGGAGAGCAAAAGTAACAAAGAATTTCCAGAGCAAGTAGAGCTGTACGTCATGACCTGACCAATCCAGATCCTCCAACAGGAAGACATGCAGCCAGTTGCATCCATCTCAGCTTTGGAGTTCAGAACAAAGCCTCGACAATGCTTGCAAATCAATTGTATAACAGTCATCTCCATGGATCCATGTACAATCGATCAAATTGAGACTAATAAACTGGCATTAGTTTCTAGGCAGGGCAACTTCACTCTTCAGTTAATTTGCAACATTTGGCAGAAAACCTCCTATAAGAAAGGCATAGTAACTTCTAGTATTAAAACAATGAACCAAAATATAACATAGTAAATCTTGAAGAGGACATATATAAGGTCCACAAAGCCAGTCTCGAGAATTGTACCGATACTTTACTAATATAAATGATATGACTAATATGGTATAGTGCACACCCCCTACCAAGATCCTAGCCATGGTACACCCAAAACTGGGTGGTACAAGCTGATACCAGGTGGTACGCTTGGTCAGGACCAGTTCGGCTTCTATGCCAAATTTAACCTCAACACCATATTAGTATTTTATTGATAGAGTATTGTACGTATCAGTATGGCAGCCCTTAGACTTAAAAGTGCATATATATATATATATATAGCCAAGATCAATTTATTTTTCAAACTTCCAAGTCAACAAATGTCTCTCATAAAGGTAAATTTTGGATTACTCAGCTTGTAGACCACAGAACTCAACAATTCAATCCATAGAAACTCAAATTATGGAACAAGGTATTGTGTCACGCATCTGAAGATGCATGAAACAAGATCGAAAGCAAATTCATGCTTGGTAATACTAAAGTCATGAAACTTTACTAATTTGCTTAGTTAAACACTAAAATCACCAAGCAATAGCTAGTAGAATTCCTCGAGCCATCAGCGAGCTAGCAAGAATAAGAAGAGTAATAATTATATTAACTCCAGGCATCATGAAACAAAGTTTCAGCCAAAACATCTGCCTTTTAGTCAAGGTGCCTTGGGCTTATTAGGAAAAAGTACGAAACTGATATATGAACTGCTTATGTGATAATGGGACCATTTTCACCACAAAGGTCATTGGTCTTCAAATCAAATCCTAATGGACTGTCGAGATATTACCAAAAACTTGCATGGCCTGCATTTGCACAAAAGAATTCGATTCAAAATTGATATAAGAAAATAAATGCATACATATATACATATATACATACATAAATAAAAATGCTATGGACCACATGTTCTCAATATGTTTTGTTCGCAGCTTCTTCATCCTTTACAAACTGCATGATTTGGAATGAGGCACAGCTAAACAAAGAAAAAACTATTCCATTGGATTGGAAAGAAATCACGATCTTAGTTCAACCCATTCCAACTTCAAGATCAAAAGATTTCTTGAAGTCTATAGAAGTAAGTATATTATTCAATATATTTAATATGTTTAAAAACAAATTGTACATAATATTGTAATTTAATTATCATAAGAAGATCATTAGACTCCTGCTTTGTTGACAGAATCAATGGCAAGCAAAGGAACAAAGAGGCAGAATGGTCAAAAAAAAAAAAAAAGAATGTTAAAGCACCTGGGAAGTGATTGTGTACAAATAAAACTATTATAACAGGAAAACTACAGCTCATCAGTTTAGTTTACCCTTGAAAATGTGCGAAATTGGCATTCATCTAATTGTGGAACGGTAAGAGAAATCATCCTATTAGACTATGAATAATTATAATAGAATCTAACAGGATAAAAATACCTGAATACAAAGAAAAAACTATTCCATTGGATTGGAAAGAAATCACGATCTTAGTTCAACCCATTCCAACTTCAAGATCAAAAGATTTCTTGAAGTCTATAGAAGTAAGTATATTATTCAAATATATTTAATATGTTTAAAAACAAATTGTACATATATTGTAATTTAATTATCATAAGAAGATCATTAGACTCCTGCTTTGTTGACAGAATCAATGGCAAGCAAAGGAACAAAGAGGCAGAATGGTCAAAAAAAAAAAAAAAGAATGTTAAAGCACCTGGGAAGTGATTGTGTACAAATAAAACTATTATAACAGGAAAACTACAGCTCATCAGTTTAGTTTACCCTTGAAAATGTGCGAAATTGGCATTCATCTAATTGTGGAACGGTAAGAGAAATCATCCTATTAGACTATGAATAATTATAATAGAATCTAACAGGATAAAAATATACCTGAATACAAAGAAAAAACTATTCCATTGGATTGGAAGAAATCACGATCTTAGTTCAACCCATTCCAACTTCAAGATCAAAAGATTTCTTGAAGTCTATAGAAGTAAGTATATTATTCAAATATATTTAATATGTTTAAAAACAAATTGTACATAATATTGTAATTTAATTATCATAAGAAGATCATTAGACTCCTGCTTTGTTGACAGAATCAATGGCAAGCAAAGGAACAAAGAGGCAGAATGGTCAAAAAAAAAAAAAAGAATGTTAAAGCACCTGGGAAGTGATTGTGTACAAATAAAACTATTATAACAGGAAAACTACAGCTCATCAGTTTAGTTTACCCTTGAAAATGTGCGAAATTGGCATTCATCTAATTGTGGAACGGTAAGAGAAATCATCCTATTAGACTATGAATAATTATAATAGAATCTAACAGGATAAAAATATACCTGAATACAAAGAAAAAACTATTCCATTGGATTGGAAAGAAATCACGATCTTAGTTCAACCCATTCCAACTTCAAGATCAAAAGATTTCTTGAAGTCTATAGAAGTAAGTATATTATTCAAATATTTAATATGTTTAAAAAACAAATTGTACATAATATTGTAATTTAATTATCATAAGAAGATCATTAGACTCCTGCTTTGTTGACAGAATCAATGGCAAGCAAAGGAACAAAGAGGCAGAATGGTCAAAAAAAAAAAAAAAATGTTAAAGCACCTGGGAAGTGATTGTGTACAAATAAAATTATAACAGGAAAACTACAGCTCATCAGTTTAGTTTACCCTTGAAAATGTGCGAAATTGGCATTCATCTAATTGTGGAACGGTAAGAGAAATCATCCTATTAGACTATGAATAATTATAATAGAATCTAACAGGATAAAATATACCTGAATACAAAGAAAAAACTATTCCATTGGATTGGAAAGAAATCACGATCTTAGTTCAACCCATTCCAACTTCAAGATCAAAAGATTCTTGAAGTCTATAGAAGTAAGTATATTATTCAAATATATTTAATATGTTTAAAAAACAAATTGTACATAATATTGTAATTTAATTATCATAAGAAGATCATTAGACTCCTGCTTTGTTGACAGAATCAATGGCAAGCAAAGGAACAAAGAGGCAGAATGGTCAAAAAAAAAAAAAAAAGAATGTTAAAGCACCTGGGAAGTGATTGTGTACAAATAAAACTATTATAACAGGAAAACTACAGCTCATCAGTTTAGTTTACCCTTGAAAATGTGCGAAATTGGCATTCATCTAATTGTGGAACGGTAAGAGAAATCATCCTATTAGACTATGAATAATTATAATAGAATCTAACAGGATAAAAATATACCTGAATACAGAGCAACTTAGAATCAATTGGAATAGCAGGTGTAGCAGCTTAGGTATAGTAACATATGGAGACATTTTATCATGATGCATTTGAACAATATAATAACATATGAGACAAAATCTGACCGCATCATGCAAGAATCAATTTCACTCTTCTACTGCAGGATCAGCACCAAATCAATGAGATAAATATAAATACTAAATTAGCACAGGGAGCACAAATTTGTACTAATAATTTTCGTATTCTGATTCCATTAGTTCACTGCCAATATCAATTTCCTTTTCTGCTAACCATACCAATATTTGATTGACAATGGTGAACAACAAAATATAAGCCCCCACCAGCTATCAGTAATAAATTATTAAATCATATTTAAGTCAAGAACATTTAAAGACCATGAAATTTGGTTTCATTATGCAGGTTGAAGTCCAATCAAGTGATACCCACATGGGAAAATCTGAGGTGAAAGGTTGCTACTTTGCCTCCAAATCATACCTTGTGCACATATCTTCCAAGGTGAAAATGCTAAGCATGTATGCTATCTGAGACGAAATTGTTTAAATGGTACTAATCATTACATGCAAGGTTTGCATCCATATCAAAATATCCTTTAACTATTTCTATTTTTAGCCACATAAGATGATTGTGTTAGACAGAAAAATTGAAGGTCAACTTACAAATGCAATGAATTCACTGTTTTGGCCCCTCTCTGTAGAGTAACTTCATAAGTTCTATCGCAAAGATCTTGCAAAAATAACTCCAAAGCTTTTGCTGCAAGCCAGTCATTAATGTAAAACACTAGCCATTCAATAAATCTTTGTAAATTCAAATTACAACATTTTTAAACATAGCATATCCATGAAAACATTTTGAAAAGTAAAATATGAATCAACAAGCAATACTTATAGGCAGGTCATAATTATGAATGGTTTATGTTTACATTGGCCATGTTTGTTCCATATGATATGGCCATAATCCTTAATAATTTGCAGCCTCTTCTACTTTGCTAATAATATGGTACATCACTCTTTCAACCAAATTTTGAATCATGAATGCACACAGAAGTTATCACAGAAGCACATGCATGCTAGCACGCAAACACAGACCTTCCATGAGCAACAGATTTTGCCATCTATCCACTGTTACAGAAAGAGCAACAAGATTATTGAGATCAAATGAAGCATATCCTCACTTTTAAGGCAGAGAAGTTTAAACAAAGGAAAAGCTCTCTTCTGGTTTTTGAATTTAAAAAAAAAAAAAGGCCAGCTATGTTTTAATTCCATTAACAGATTTTAAACTAACAAATAATCTCAACATGGGTAGATATGGATCAATGAAAACGTACATGTTATTCTTTGAATTTATGAGACAGCATATCTATATTAAATAAAAATGGCTTGTTATGTATAAGTCAGCTTTTCGAAGTCCAATTTATCTAATGCATATTTACAACACAAAAGCATATGGTACTAAGGCTATAAGATAAGTTTCTTCATGTTCAAAAGAAAGTTGCATATACAACATCTAGATATGAAAATCAACATACAATTTACCTACTTATTGCATTACATTACTATTTAGTAGAATAGGAGATGGTGATGTTTCAAGATGCCATGCTTAGTTGAAAATTAGCATAAAAATAGTTTTAACAAATTTTAAAATGCATTTAAATATATAAGATCCATTTTAGTAAATTGAATTCAAGAGATGATGCCCAGAGGTGATGTTGGTAGTGCAACTCAGTAGATATCAATAAAGACAAATGTTCCGATAATGATATTCCAATGTTTACGGCCTAGGTTCAAATCCCACCTACACCCATGTGACTGGGAGGCAGATAACCCCTTCCTTTTTCTCAAAAATAAATAAATAAAGTTATTCCAAGATAGTTCATACTTCCCAAATAAATCACAGACCTTAGAGGCTTGTTAAATAAGAAATTCGATGCTCAAACAGAAATGATGAAACTGATATGATTCCATCCGAAACCCATGTGCCAGGGTTCAACATTAGTTTATAATCCCCTCTCTGAGTCATTGTATTTAAACACTCTCTTTCTTTATAAACTACCCCATGTCCTTCACTTCAACTCATGCTTATCTTCTAAACCATTTCTTGATTTCATTTCCAACAACGATCTGTTTCTATAATATAGTCCTCCCACAAAACTAGAAAATTGTCAATTGAAATATGCGCATGCAAAGCAAATTTTCAGTTCTACCAGTGTTGAACACTTCGTGAAGCTGTAACAATGAGCTGTAGACAAAATATTGCTTGAACTTACATGTTTCAACACTCTTCTGATAATTAACAACACAATAACTAAAACAGACTTAATTAGTAGAAATCCAGAGTAGATGAATAAATCATAATAAAACAGACTGCAAATTGACACTGGAAGCAATTACACAAGCCATAACATAAATGCAAAACTATGATCCTCGGTAGCAGAACACTGGGAATGAAGAAAACAGGTATATAGAATTTTTAAAAAAAAAAACGATGCACAGTATCAAAATTATCTGTTATTTTAGCAGCTCCACATCACAAAACTTTCTATAGCATAATAAGCTGGGATTGTTGCATGACATACAAACTAAAAGAGGCACAGCCAATGCGATCTTGCCTACATCCTCATCTGCTTGCATTATCTTCTTTATCCGTGACTGCAACAGCAAAATGAAACAAAAGAGATTAGTTCCAACCTATCATAACAAATAATAACACCACAGTGCAGGATCATAGATAAAGCATCACATGTACCAACATCAGCCTCTCAGACATCACCCTAAATTAACATATAGAATGTTAGTTTTTTCCCCCTTTCTATATGCTTCATATATTGATTCTTTATCGATGACAGATTATCTACAAGATGTAAGAACATATATGCCAACTTCATCCATAAGTATGCCTGCCAGAGACAAATTGGCATTTGAACAAGGTAAGGCGCGGCCACGCAGATGCAGTAACCGGACGGTAAAACACATGTAATATATTACTGTAAACACATCACCTACACAATAATAAGAAAAAAATAAAAACTACACTTCCCCTTTTTAATAAACAAATGCAGGTAAAAATAAGTATTAGAATGATATAATGAAGACAAAGGAATCAGAACATCAAGAAGATGACAAGATTAAAGGAAAATTCCAATAAATTGCGACCACAGCCACAGGCTCAATGATGGGGAAGAATTTAGCTACAGTTGAATAATTAATATCACTTTTACTAGTGATTCTTGAATAGCTCTCCGTAAACTCAACTCACGAAAGTACTTCAGAATATCATTCAGCCAACAAAAAAAGAAAGCACAATTTTGAGAATTTCTGAACAAATAAGAGAAATCAAGCTCATAATGGAAAAGTGAATTAAGGAAACAATTTAGAAAGTAGAAAAGGATAAAAATTATACTAAAATGGAGTCCTGTACCATGGGTTGCAAAGACGAGAAGTTACAAACAAAATGTTCAGGTCTTCACTTCAACTTTGGGAAAAGAAGAACAAGTGATTGGGATTTGGTTGCAACTTGAAAGATATTTGAGGGGGAATTAAATGGTAGAAGATTGTTTATCTTTACACCTAGATGTTACTGGAGGCAGCAGTTGGAATTAATGGATCAGGATTCTCAAATTAACCATTGCATATTTAATGGATCGATCTTTTGTTGTGACTTCAGAACATGGAGTTTTGCCCCTGTAGTTGAGGCTTGCATGTTCAGCTGGAGAGAACAGGCGTTGCCAACTAGAGAAGATAATTATGATTCTTCTACTTCACACTTAAGTGTCTTGTGCATGCTCACAGCGCAATGTTCACAAGCATGCAGATCCATACTTTCATGCAATAAGTCAGACCATGTTACTTCAATAATTTCAGTTTCTTCTTCTAGAACATAGAAGAAAAGGGAGTTAGAACAAAGAAAAGACATTGCATCAGTTTGGAACTTATTGATTCCAATTACAGACCTGCACAAAACAAACAAGTGTCACATGATGGCAGACGGCTACAGCAAAACAATCTCAATAAAACGAGTGACCATGAAACCTTTCTGATGAAAGAGAAAATCAGAAAGAAAAGGGTTCGCTCAGATTTGGGAGTGGTCCATTTGAGCATTCATAGCACAGTTCCCAAACAGCTTTGGTAGCTGAATAAATTTACTTTAGAATATATGATGATCGATAACTGGCCATAAGTGGGAAAGTACTAAGTGAAACAGAAAGCAGAATTCAGTAGTAGTGTTCTAGATTAATCAAATTCTTCACAAGAAGTGGTTCAAATCCACTCTCTGAGAGATGAAGAAGAGATCTAGTGCCCTTTCAGTGCAGAAGACACATCTGCACCTGCACGTCATCAAACACTCCAAGCCCACAATCAGCAGCACCACCAGCGCAAACAAGCACCAATTCCACTAAATGTTGGCCAAAAATCCAACCTCTGATGAATTGGTCTCTCACACTTATGTTATGGAATTAACCGCTCTGACTAAATCCAGCTCCTAGAACAGCCGTGTCAATATAAACTTATCATGCCACCAACAGCGGGGTCGCTAATACTCTCTTAGGTCGTCCGATCCACTATATTTACGTCAAATTAGCCCCGATTGCAACCCCAATATCCCTGCTTTTCATCCAAAGACAAAAATTTGGTGCAATTCCTTCTTCCACGATGGGGACTAGGTAAAAACATCGAGTAGAACACTTATAAAGCAGCAACACGTCAAATTAACAAAATTCGAAGAACCAATTACCAATTAAGGATTCATCGAGCACAGGTCATCGTGAAAATCAGAATTTTTAAAGCAGAAACGGCCAGATCGCAGCACCAAATCATAGATCCGTTCAATATCCTAATCGTGCATAAAAAATAAGCCAAAACTATGCCAAAAGGCTCATAAATCGCCTGTCGCGAGCCCATTTGACGAAGAAAACAGCAAAGGAAACGAGAAGGAAGCGAGGAAAGTGATCAGAGGGGCAACAAACCGCGGGGAAACGAGTGCCAAGCTTCTTCCTCATCTCCTCCTCCTCCTCCTACGCTGGTCTTCGTCTCGATTTCGATCGAGAACTCACCTATCTCTCTCGATTTCCCTCAAACGCAACCTCGGCTCGGGGGCCTGTTTCACTTTCCTCATTTTTTTTATTTTCCTTTTTTGTCGCTGCAACTCCTATTAAGACACGTGGTGTTCATCGGCGAGGCTGACGGAGGTGATGGAGCCGTCCGATTTATCGCAGGTCTCCCGTGTTCTACTTCGTGAACATCCTTTACGGCAACGGAGAGGTAATGCTCGCGGCCGGCGTGGTTTTAAATGACCGCCGCGGCGTCAGTACGTGGGTTTAAGAATTAAATAAAGTTGTCGTCGTTCATTATATTAGTATTTTTATTTTTTTTTTTTTTTTTTTTGATTCAGACGGATGGACACAATAATTTAGGGTGAGTCAAAATTGAGATATCTAAATATAAAATATATGATAGGATGAGAGGGACAAGGGTCGCCGAGCATAACTTCAGAACCCTGAATGATAGGCCATCCTGGCGGTAATCCAATCAGCCGCAGAGTTGGCCTCCCTGTAGATATGTCGAATCTGGACGCTGGTAGCTTCCTGAAGGAGATAACGGATGTCGCTGATCAAATGAATAGTCAGCAGGTGGACATTGGACTCCTGACGGATCCAACTAATAACCGTAGCTGAGTCTCCCTCTATAATGAGCCTCCGAGCACCCAGGCTCCGAAGGGCATGAGAAATACCGACCCAAGCTGCATATAGCTCAGCAAGGGGAACAAAAGAATCCAGAGTCCAAAAGCCGCCAACCGCAAGCAACGACCCCTTCGGCCCCCGAATCACAAAAGCAGATCACGCACATCTCCCACGAACACTCCCAACAAAATTGATTTTGACAAACCCTGGATGTGGGGGGCTTCCAAAAGATAAAGACCGTGTGCCGGTGCACTGTAGAAGCAGCATAGGAGTCCCAGAGGCCAGGGTTATCAATACCAATAGTCCTCTAATGTAGAGTGTACTCAGCAGATAAGGAGATAGCCATCCTGACAACCGATAAGTATGAGTGAGCACGTCCGAGAACACGAACTGGTTACGGGATAACCAGATCTGGTGAGCAACATAAGCCAACGTCGGGCCACCTGATGGTTCCCTCTCCCCTTAACCTGTCTGAGCAGCCTCAAGAAGGATAAACGATAGGAGTCCAAATCCTGTAGCTAAGGCCATGCACCTAACCTTTGCCAGATCTGTCTTGCTCTGGGGCATGAGAAGATAGCATGATCCATAGTTTCCTCCTCAAGGCTACACACCGGGCAAATAGGCATGATACGCATCCCTCTCCCAGAGAGCAAAGAACAGGTAGGAAGCACATTCCAAGCCAGCTTCCATATAAAAAGACAAACCCTAGGATGAATGGGAAGATGCCAAATCCAAGCTGAGTCCATAACTTGCAAGGGCGGAGACCTATAGATATGCAGGAGATCCCCGATAGGAGCCCGAGATAAGCAAGATCTCCACCAAACCCTTATATCAGTAGCATGACTCGGAATGAGAGGAATAGAAGTAATACGGTGATAAAGCTCTCCCCCGAAGAAAGTAGAAGCCAAAGAATGGTCCCAAACAGTGTGGTCAGGGGAGAGAAGATCACAAACTCTCATACCATTAGGGATATCTGTGGTCACAAAGGTTGGCCACCGAGAAAGAGGCTGGTCCGCAATCCAAGTGTCCTGAAGGACATCGACTGAAGTACCATCACCAATCATCCAAGAGGTGCGGTCCAGAACAACCAAAGCATGCCGACATACCTCTTTCCAGAAGAAGGAGTGCCCACGAGAAGATTGAGAAGAGATAGAGTGATTCCAATCTCCATATTTACCATGCATAAAGGCGCTCCACAAACAACGCAGATCAAGCAAGAATCGCGAGGCATGCCTAGCAATAAGAGCCTCCCTCCTAGCAACGAGAGATTGGATACCAAGTCCCCCCTGAGCAATCGGCAAGCAAATGATATCCCAGGCAAGAAGATGGACTCCATGACCGTCCTGGCTCGAGGCCCAGAGAAAATCCCGAAAATAACGCTCTATCTTCCTCAGGCACGTCACATGGATGGCCGCATTAGATAACAGATAAAGCGGAAAAGAAGAGAGAACTGAACGCAGAAGTGTGATCCGAGCCATCATAGATAACCCAGAGACCTGCCAACCATCTAAGCGTTCGCAGACCCTCCTCTCAAGAACACTGAAGTCAGAACGACGAGGCCTTCTACCAGTGATTGGGATCCCCAAGTAGGATAGCCGATCAGCCTGCGAAGTAATACACATGATATGCAAGATAGATTCCCTAACAGTAGCTGCCATCTTAGGACTAAAACATATCAGAGATTTACTTAAGTTAACTTTCTGATCAGAAGCCCAACAATAGGTCTACACTATCTTTGTCTATTTAGAATTCCCACAACTAATTATTAAATACAGCATATATTAATTTTAATTTTTTTTTTATTTTATGTCACGTTGTGCCATTAACGCAATATTATATTATATTATTACATGAGAACAAAATATACTGTTTTAAATTTCTTTTATCAAATTTTTCATGATTAAGAAGGTAAATATATAATCCATGTGTACCACTATTTCATTTTCTTAACTTTATTTTTTCAAAAATTATCCAACTCTTATCTGCGTTCTAATTTATTAGACTCTTTCTAAAATTTAAAAACAAATAATTTATTGATATTTTTTATTTAATTTTTATATTTATTTTACTAGTATGTCATGATGATCCTCTCTATACTGGTTTTACATCATGAGTCGAGGATCAATGCTACCGAAAACACTGACACATCTTATGTATGCTTGATTTAGAGGATGATTGATCTTATAATCATTTGTGTGAGACACTAATGCAAAGATGTGGGTGCTTATTAAAGGAATGAGTTCACTAAATTGACCTACCAAAAGAATATTTTATGAATGCTTACTTATTTGTTAAAAGATGATTCTCTAAGTGGGAGTTGTGCAAGTAATTCTTATATCTGAGATCACCACAGTATCTTGTGCACATGAATTCATGTTTTGGTTTACACTCATTCATGACATTAAGTTGTGTACGAGGTATTCTAGATGTGATGGATTATGTACGAAGATTATGAGTATATCAATAAGAAATTAATCGCTTCTAGTAAGAGAAGACCACATCCTACTTGTTCTAATCTTATGATGATTCAAAAAGTCTTTGATTAAAGTAGAATAAAAAATTAGAAAGAGTTCCAATCTTTCATAAATTGAATTATCATTAGAAGATTAAGAAAGACATAAATAAGTAATTGAGTTTGACATTGATCCATACTCATATACTTATTTGGGGTGCAGTATGATTGAAGGATTGAATTACATGGTAATTTATCACTAAAGGGTATGTTTGATATGTCCACCAAATTTTATATCTTCCGGATAGACATGATACGTTGCTAAACGTCAATCTTGTCTTGTAGGTTTGATTGGATTAAAGAGTTTGATTTGATCAATAATTAGAAAGGGTTCTAATTGTCAAGTTCGGGATCACATTGGTTGGACCTATAAGGATTAGAAATATTCTAATCATGATAGGCCAACTTGCATCCATACTTACTGCTGGTTAGATATATAACCCAATGGGTCACATACAAAGGAACTAATCAAAGGTCTAATTAGATTAGATCATGTTTGCACGATAGACATGCTAGCACGTGTTGCAAATTCTAGCTCCTAATTTAAATTGGATTCAAATTTGAATCTTATATTATGAAGCTAATATAATTAAATCATGATCCAATGTGTGTTGGTCAAGAGTTGGAACCCAATTGGCTTTATTTGAACCATTAGATAGCTCTTTGGATAATGGATCTGGACCATTACTCAGTGGCTCAATCTGGACCATTGGATGGCTTCCTGGATGAAGGATTTGGACCATTGGTAATGATGTTTTAATCTAAACCATTGAATAGTGTCTTAATTTGGACCATTAGATAGTATCTTAATTTAGACCATTGAATGGTGTCTTAATCTGGACTATTGGATGGTGTCTTAATCTGGACCATTGGATGGTGCCTTAATCTGGACCATTAGATAGTGCCTTAATCTGGACCATAGAATTATCATGAAATAAGTGTGGGTGAGGTTATGAGTGTGAGAAGGCTGATAGGGCATGATAAGGCTTATCGAATAAGTCTTTTGAGTGAATACGTCTTTTTGCTCTCTTGGATGCACCTCTCCCCTTAGCACCTCATCATGACGAGGCGATACCCTTGGGATACGCCTCATCATAATGAGACAAGATGAGGCATGTGGATCGGATGTATCCGTATCCCTCCGCCTCTTATAAATAGGAATGCCTTGTGGGGTTCATGAAGTATAGAATCCATCTGAAAAAAAATCAACTCCCTTTTCTCTTTATGAACCAAGATGAGAATGTCTTCTTTAGAACAAGAGGTTGTCTTGTCCTAAACCAAGACAATGAGATCTTCTTCAAGACAAAGGTTGTCTTCTCCTAAATCAAGACAAGAAAGTCTTCTTTCGGACAAGAGGCTTTGTAAGAGAAAGAAAATTAGAAGGGAAAGAAAGCAAGCCAATCAAATTCTTTAGAAAGATTAAAGCATCAAGGATCAAAGTTTTGAAGGAGCTAGAGTCTTGAACCCTATTCGTGTATGGATTAACGTTAGAGGATGAACACTTGGACATGTTGTGGATATTCCAACATATTAGATTTAGTGTTACAAGTATTCTTCTTATCCTGCATTTACTATTTATTCATTTGATTGTTACTGTTAAAGAGGTCTTGGTTATTAAGGTAGTGTTTGATAGAAAAAATATTATCCATGGATAAGTGTACGGGATAGAGTTTATCCTCTGGCTATCCCTAGGGATATCCCTTGGCTATCCCATTGATCATATTAAATGCAAAAAGGTAAATTCATAGGATAACTTTTTTTTTACTCTTGTTTGAAGGGATAACCAGCTATTCCTATATTTTCTAGGAAATAAATTGAAGGGATAATCCATGGTTAACCATGGATTATCCCTTTGGTTAACTTTATTTCGAGCTATCCCTTATAGAGGATATCCCATCTTATTCCCTATTTCAAGCACTACCTAAGGTAGTGTTTGATAGGAAAAATATTATCCATGGATAAGTGTACGGGATAGAGTTTATCCCCTGACTATCCCTAGGGATATCCTTTGGCTATCCCATTAATCATATCAAATGCAAAAAGGTAAATCCATAGGATAACCTTTTTTTACTCTTATTTGGAGGGATAACCAGCTATTCCTACATTTTTTAGGGAATAAATTGAGGGGATATTCCATGATTAACCATGGTTAACCATGGATTATCCCTTTGGTTAACTTTATATCCCTCATGGATAAGTGTTAGTTTGTTCCCTGGCTATCCCATCCCTTGGCTATCCCATTGATCATATCAAATTAAATCTATAGGATTATAACCAGCTATTCCTTCTAGGGTTGAAGGGATATCCCTTGGTTAACCATGGTTAACCATGGATTATCCTTTTGGTTAACTTTATTCCACTTATAGTTATGGCTTTTGGGAATATCCAGGGGATATCCACTCTTATCTCCTATTTCAAACACTACCTTATAGTTATGACTTTTGAGAATAAGAGTTTCATGCCATACATTTTATTAAGAAATGTATAAAATTTACGTGCTTTCACTTACTCAGAAAGTTTAGCGAATTCTGCTGGATGGATGATAAAATCTACGGTTGATCTAAGTTCTAAATAAATGTTTGATGATAAGAGGACCGATGCTCTACAGTATTACGAAAGAAATGTTTTTAATGGTGGCCCAAAACTGAAGCATGAAGTTACTAAATGTTTGAATCCGAATAACTTTCGTTTTTTTTTTTGGGTTTTTGTGAGGGCACCAAAACCGCTACGGAGAAAAACTGTCCCGATCTTGCACTAAACCGGCAATCGCATGACTAGAGGTAAGCCGTTTGTCATTCGGTTGTTTGGCCAGCGTCGAAATAAAATCACATTTTTTATCTTAATTTTATTCTACTATTTAATTATTTAAAATTATCATTTCTTTAAATTATTATTTCATCGTCTCCATTGATGAATCAGCATTTTATTTCACTATATCACCAATATTTTTTTATTATTTCAACTTTATTCTTATATCTTACTTTAAAAATATTATTTTAATATTAAATTTAATATAATAATATAAAAGATAAAATTTTAGGATTCGATTATCTTTTTCATCCTTAAATTTATATAGATCAGGAAGCCACCTTCATCTTTCTTTTATTTTTTTTATTTTTGAGATTTCGAGGCTATACGAAGATGATGAAAATGACAGGATTAGACTATATGATATAAAGATGATGAAGATCATCGGATCTACATTTGACTATATTTAATATAATCAATTATAGAATTCAGTCACCTTCCTCACCTTTAAATTCATATGAATCTCGAAGCCATTATATTGTTTCTATTTTTTCATCTTTAAGATTCATGAACTTTCTGGATTCCAAGGTAAGAAAGATGTCAAAACAGAGTTGGTTATATTTGAATGAAACCAAATCTACCCCTTATAATATAAAATATAATAATATAATATTTATCATCAAAAAATAATATTATAATATTAAGATTCATGAACTTTATGAATTCAAAGGTAAAAAAGGTGACCAAAATAGAGTTGATTATATTTGAATGGAACCAAATCCACCTCTCATAATATTATGATATAAAATTACTACATTTTATATTATATTCATCATCATAAAAAAATATAATAGCACTCATTATAATATATAATACTAATATTAAAATATAACTAGTTACATTAATGTATTTTTGACATAAGTTATATTAATATAATACAAAATATATTAAATTTATAATTTATTGTACTAAATTTTTTTATTATAAAATTCAAAAAAAATTTATTAAGTTTTACAAGTAATAAATATAAAATTAAAATTCGCACTCCATTCTAATACTCAAATTCCTGCTCTAAGCTCGTAAATTCCATCCCATCCCATTTCTGTCTAACCACAGGGCATAAACACCGCATAAATACCTGAATTGACCTCTCTAATGGATCACCCACCATACACATTTTCACATTTTATGGTTTTGCAATCTTTTACCACAAAATTTTATAGAAGCATCAAAGTCGAGGTGCAAACAGGTTTAGGCTTCAGCCATGTATATACCCAAAATTTCTCGCTAAATTTAGTAAATTTATGTTTGAGAGAATCTAATAGAATTTTACACTTGCCTAACACAATCTAAATATTTAAGTATCAACTTAGTTTTGAATAGAATAGAATGAAGAAATAACCCCATGTAGTTTTTAAAAAAAATAGGTAAGTTGAGTTAAATTGGGTTAAAAAACTAAATCAGTCCTGATGATCTTATTGACCCAAAATTCTTGTCTTGATTGACCCAAAATGCAATGAAAATCCATGAATTCAAATAGGAAAGGCTTTTATTTTTTTTTTTTTTGGTACAAACGGTGATTCATACCATCCTAGGTCGGGTTAGACCCGATATATCAAAAGCTAATAACTGAGATAAAATCAAAGGACAAACATCTCCAGTTCTCATCTCCAATAACCGGAGTGAAAGGCTACTCTTGCTGCAATTCAGTCCGCAACAGCATTAGCTTCTCGGTAGACACGACGAATCTGAATGTTAGGTACCATCAAAGTCATAGAGCGGATGTCACATAATAGTGAAAGAAATTTATTCAGTGTCAATGCATATCGTATGCACATGATGATGATGACTACTCACATATGACTGCATATAATCAAGAATAATTTTATTTTTTTCAAGTTTTATCAAATCCAATCCAACCCGAAGTCTCCAACGTAACAGAAGGCCAACCTAACAACGGCATGAGCTAGCACACCTCGAGTCCCACACTCGTTTCGAACCTTACGTCAAAGCTATGAAATTGAACGTTCAACTTCTCAAACCCAATGTTTTGAAAATCGAACCAAACAACGAACCGATTTACATTTGGGTCATGGGTCAACCGGATTAACCGATTTGATCAAACCGAATGATGTCATAATTAATTTTTAATTTAATAATATTAAAATAATAAAATATTAATATTAAACTATAAAAAAATTATTTATTGTTGTCCATGAAGGTATATTTTTACACAGCAAGCATCGGCTTAAAAAAATAAAAATTCATAAAACTTAAATCCACTTGTTAAGATTACTGAGACTATCTTTATCGATGCTTCTACCTCCTCACTTTCATTCGCCTTTCAATTTATCTCTCCACTCCTCACATACGTATTATAAGCAAAAGAAATCACAAGAACATATTTGTATGTTTCCTCCATTCTATTTCCATATAACCGATAATATCAAAGATAAAAGAAAAAAAAAGTAAAAGAAATCAAAGGCTTCTTGCTCTTCCAAGGACATGAAAAATAGAGAGAGCATGAAACAAGAAACAAGATAAAGTACAAAGTTGGGTAGAAAAAAAATAAAATAAAAAAATCAAAAGACAGTAAAGGAAAAATATTGGATAAAAAAATCTAAAAAAAAAAGCATACCCAAGAAGAAGAGGCAGATAACGGCGAACGAAGGAAGATGAAGGAACAGACTATTTTAAAAATCATAAAAAATCTAACTAACTTTATTTTTTAAACCTAAAAGTTTAAAAACCGGTATTCAACCGGTTCTTCAAAACCCGACCGGTTCAATGGTTTTCATCGGATCATAGAAAAGTTCGCTTTAATAATAAAACTGGATCGAACGGATGACCAGTTCCCTGTTAGACCGGTTCAATAGGCCGATCCGGTCCAGTTTTCAAAACAGTGCTCAAACCTATATTTTATTCTCACCTGCTGGTACACAACTTTTCCTTTTCAAACATTCTTTTGAAAAACAAACCACCCGGCAAAGAACCTTAATTCTCGGACCATGCCTTACAAAAAAAATCAAAACAAGTATCAAATCATTTTTTCAAAATCAAAACCTTCGAACAGATCATTGGTGATTGAGGCAATGAGAAGAAAATACCCACTTTATACTCCAATTTATAATCTGCTGTACCTTGCCAAAATCTGGTGAAAAAGGTCTCTCCGGTGCCAACAGAGATTTCCACCAATGTCAAGCCACCTAGTAACATGGCATAAAACCACCTGTTTACATTTCCACAGCATAATGCACAGTTGCAATCACCGGGTGGGGAAAATTAGGCATTTACCCTTGCTCCACAAGACAGCAGAGACCGGAGATCATACTTAAAAATTATTACTAAGCAATGCCAAGCTGCTAACGTGACAAGATAAAATGGCTGGAGATTGGGCGGTATTTTCTGCTGAAGAATTCCAATCATCTGAAAATCTCAAACCACACAAAACTGTAATGCGGACTACACCGAACATACAGGAGTTCAGCTAAAGGATTGTCACTTGCCTAATCAACTCATTGATCATGGATAAGATCAGCTCTGCTAGCATCAATCCTCTAGAAATATACATATCCATAGCTAAGTAAAGAAATAGATGGGATCAATGGTTATAATACAGTCCACTTGAGCAATAGCTTGTGAGTGGTGTAACAAGCTTGCAGTACTTCAATCACTTTCATCTTCAACGTCTGCAGAGAAAAGCACAACATTCTGTTTAGCCAAGCCTTCATTAGGTACAAAACAAAACCCCTCCATACCATAAACACATCCAAAACTGCTGAAAAAAAAATTATATTTAATATTATCCAATATTACCATAACAAGCTGTGTTAAGTTGCTAAAACAAGATCAAATCTTAAGAAGACAGTAAACCTACAAGAAAACGAAACATCTCATGGGTAATAAGATATATCTTCCAACATAAAACACAACATAGTGAAAGAATTAAAGATATGCAAGAGTAATAACTTCAATGAATTTTCTGATGGAAACATCACAAGAGAATGAGTCATCCATGGAGAAGCTGTAACAGAAAGTATGCCTAAAAAAAGTTTAATGCAAAATATCACGAAAAAAGGATGGGACAGATGAGGTCAAAGGCTCTCATGCATGACATATTGATTACCTGACACTTTCCAGCATCAGCTGAATGGATGCCAAGTAACGAGTCATTTACATTAGATGTCCATTTAACCTTCATTAACGATGGGGCAGGGTGGGTTTGGAAGATTGATAGACCACCTAGCTGCCATCTGTCTTAATCCAAGAAAATCATAAAAGGTCCATAAAGACATATCCATCCTAGATATCAGGTTAATTTCAAAGAGCTAAAGATAAGCTAGTTGAATATTTGAATCCACAAAATTCTAAGAACTGTGAAAATATCACTGCTATGAACGTCTGTGAAATATCCCAGAAGCAGCATAAAAGGAGTTTACTAATTGTGCAAGATAAAATTACATGGTGTCGTATCAAACATCTTGTACTTTCAAGGATATGAAGGAAAACACTACAATGATACCTACCATAAAAGAATTTTCTTTTCAAAGAAAGAATTTCATGATATTAAAAGCCATAATTCAATTGTCCAAAAGGCCACAATTAACATATCTCTAATAAGAAACAATCAAATTGATTGCCAAAAAAAGGTATTTACAGTGTGAATAATGATGAGATACAGATGCACATGGGCAAAGTTAGTCTTACATGACAATTCAAACAAACACCAGCAGTCGCAAAATATTGGCTTATTCAGAATGAACACCAAACCACTTATGGTATGAAAGAGGGATCGGCTATATTGAGGTGTAGGTAATTTTGAAAATTCTGGCACTCTACCATGAGCTACATGACCCATTTCATTCTGTCATATGAAACAAAATTGAGAAAGATGAATTAACACGAGCAGACATTTCCCAGCTATGCTCACATACCAAGCTTTCCTAAAGATCTAAACATGATATATACACACACTTATGGCTAAAGATGGCGTGGACAGATATCATGAAATACTAAGGATTATGAATTTGCAAAATAAAATAAAAATGATCATTGAAACCAGTGCCAATATCCAAGTATACAAAGCAAAAATAGTCCAATATTACCTATTTGGAAAGAGGGAAAGAGTAGATTCCTTGTTTCTTAAAAAAATGAAAAATGAAATTATCAAATGAAAATTCAAATCAATTAATACATAACTGGCTGCTATGAATGAATTTGACAAGCATACCTTCATCAGATCCTCCGCTTGAATCTCCTCCATCATTATCACCATCATCTGAATCTTCCTCATTTTCTTCATCATCCTCATCTTCCTCATCTTCTTCATCTTCATCACTTTCAACTTCAATTTTCGGCTTTGGTGGAG